>JANHFR010005487.1:30419-47346 GCA_032468015.1 Mimophis mahfalensis
AGAGACTTTTTCCCTTTTCTTTTGCAATAAAGTACTTCACTACCTAAAAACATGCACTGAATTCTTGAGTCAGAAGGTCCCATGAAGGGTGTAAAGGCAAGCTGAATGCCAAAACCCCCAAATGCAATCACATGACTGGACTGTGCACAGCAGTCCTAACTTTGAGGAAAGGTCATAAGTAGCCTTTTTGAAATTCATTGTAACTTTGACCAGTCATTAAATAGCTGGTTGTGAGTAGCAAAACTTCTTATATCTTGTTAAAGTAAACTAATGAGAAATAATAGTTGGGCTATTAGCATAATAGCATAACAGCTATTGTCTGCTTATTCAGATTTTCCTCCATTATTTTTCTTACTAGAAATAAAAATCAACTAAGTGGAAAAAACAGACTTGCCAATGTGGGAAGGTCCAATTCCATATCTCTGCTGAGGCTGCACTGAATGGTATTTTTGACAATTTGGCAAATCTAAAATCAAAGGGCTTGTTTAGAAATGCATACAACAACCAAGGTATTTTGCATCTTTTGTTGGTTTGTTTTTGTTGGTTTGAACCATCAAAAGCGTTCGAACAAATATCAAAGTAGCAGCTGTCAGATTTTGTTTAGGGGAAAAAATACATTTGATATCATTTAAAGATGTTTGAAATAAGTTGTAAACACAAAGCTTAAGCAGCTTTTTCTGATAGCTCAGAAGGAAATGTGATAGCAAAGGTTTAGTATCATATTATCAGCCAAAACTGCTATGAAATTACATCAGTTCAAGTTATGCTGCTGTCCCAAATTGCTAAGAAAGAAATCCTAGTTTTGCCAGGAATAAGAGTCAAGAACTAAATGCTGCATTATAATACTTCTAAAAGGAAGGAAAAGATTAGCCAGCGATCTTTCTGCTGAAATAAAGCTATTGTACACAAAGAGAGGATTTATGACAGATACACAAGAACAATCTTATTAGTGCCCACCGGACTAAAAAAATTGAAACCTGACCTGCATGTTTACATAAACCTCAGATGATTAAAGGTAGGGGAAAACATTTTTTTGTATTGAAGGAGACATGATTAAAAACAGTCCAATCATTTTTTATGCTGTTTGGAGGTGAAATACAGCTTTTAAGCCTGTTGGTACCCTAAACTAGCACCCATTTTGTTTTACGAAGAACATTGTGAGAAATTATGCCACTGAAAATCGACATTTTCCTACACTGCCTAAAGCTAAATGATAAGCAAGGATACTAATATGCTTTCACATATTTACCACTAAAATTGTTTCGTTTGTATGATGTGATGGGAAAGTAAAACTGGTAGGTCCGGTTTTAGAAATTTTGTTTGGCTATCACACACTAGCCATGTTCAGTTTTAGGCAGGCCTAGGCATCCAAAGAGGAAGGGAAACAGCTTAAAAGCAAAGTGAAGGAACAGAAAACCCTTGGGTGCAAATGATATAACAGAAGGAGCAGAGTTGAGTAAGTACCATCCTTAGTCTGTGGAATGACAAAGAGTTGTAACCCAGCAACTTGCGGAAGGCCAGACATTGTCAATGTCTGTGTTTCTTTGTATTCAGTTCAAATGCCATGCCTTACATTTTGGCAAACAAACATAAACAGCTGGTCTGGTCTGTAATACATACCTTAGTGACAGATAGGATGTTGCAATTAACGAGGTCCTGTTGAAAATAATAAATGGATTACATGGCAGTTGTGCTGACTTGAAGAAAACAATGTGCTCAAAAAATTCAGTTTGACCTCAGTTTCTAGAATGAGATGTTTAAAAATCTGTTCCCATCAGGGCTGGATGAGCCTTCCTATTTCAGGACAATTAATTTGCTTATACAGGATAAGCCAAACATTATTTAGCAAGTTGGCTTGTATGTAGCACAAGTCAATCTTCCCCAACCTGACATTTCCCCTTTCTATAAAATTGGTATTTTGCTGCAGAAATAAACATCTTGACTGCCTACAATCCAAAACAACCATTTTGCGATGTTCCATTACACTTCCAATTGTGTCCAGAAACGCATGTTTGATTCTAGTCAAAATGTCGGGCAAGAACAACCAGACCCACACATGCCAAGTTCAAGGTAACTGCTTTAAGCCCTGCCTATAATATGAAAATTGCCCCAGACTATTTGGAAACAAATAGATAAGGCTCTGAGGAAATTGGGAGTCAGTCTTTGGCATTTGTATAGCAAATCCAGGCTTACTCTGAGCTTGAACTCACTCCTCATAAAAAAGAATTCAAATGTCAATCAAGCTTCAATCAAATTTACAAAACTTGTTTATTGGCTACCTATTTTGTTTATTGGCTACCTATTTACTTCAACAAAACTTAGAGATGATTACAATAGAAATATACTAGAATTATTACCTGAAATGTTGTTTAAGCTCCAATAAACAAGATAATATTTGGGAAGAGGTTCAACCTTGCAGGCTGGAGTATTAAGGAGGAGGGGGAGTAAAGCACAGATGAACTTGCAATACTATGAGTTCAGTAAAGTATAATTTTATGGTCCCTGTGGAGTTGAGTCTCTGGTCTGATCTATGTAGTCTGGCTGATATTACATTTTGTGTGAAAACACAAATATGCGATCTTATTACTATTATAGAAGAATCCTTACCTCATCTTTGTCTGGAATATTAAGAAAATTGCATGGAACGAGATTAGGTAGCATTCCAACATTGTTAACTAATAAAAAAGAAAAAAGTAAATTAGAATCATGAAGTACAGTGGAACCATTAGAGCCTTTGGATCACATGCAGCCCAAACTGATCCAGAACTCCTGCCTCCTAATTGTGTTGGTATTTTTTAAAGGCAAAGCTCCATTTTTCTCTGCTGAAGAAAAAAAAGAGACCAAATCATTTACGACCATGCCTTTTTTAATGAAATAACCGGCTCCCTATAATAGGTTCCCAACCCTGATTGATGATGCTTTTTTCTGAAGATAGAAAATACACAGAATCCATTCAGATAAATATGATTGTTTTGTTTCTAAATAACACTAATGTCAGATCAACCGTGTCTGTCTGATAAAGACAATTTAATGGTATCTAAATTTAAAGGATACAAGAAGAGAAACTATCACATACAATGTTTTCCTGAGTAATTTATTGGGATGCTTTTTAGCCACGATTTAGGCTGAGCTATAGTACCAAGCAGCATTGGTAGCATATGTGGACAACTTTTGGAGGGTTTGGATGGGAGTGATATGGTTCTTCTGGATCTCTCAGTGGCTTTTGATACTATTGACCTTGTTGAACCGGCTCCAGGAACTGGGAATGGAGAACATGATTTTCCAGTGATTCTCCTCCTTTCTCAGTGGTCAGTAGCAGTCTATGCTAGTGGGGGAGGAGGGGTCCAATCCTGAGCCCCTATTATGTAGGGTACTTAGTGACACAAGTCTCTCTCTCTCTCTCTTTCCTCCTATCTAATTTATAAGAAGCCACTGGGTGAGGTCATTCACCAACATGGAATTTGGTATCATCAGTCAGCTGAGGCGTGGACGATACCCAATTATATATTTCTACCCCATGCCGGGCAAGTGATGCTCATCAGGTGCTGACTTAATACCTGGAGGTTGTAAGGCCTTGGATAGAAAGAAGCTGGCTGTGACTCAATCTTAGCAAGGTGCAGTGCTTGTGGGATTTTGGTCCATCAGAGTCAGAAGAACAGAGACTTCTGACTCTGGACAGGTAACACCCTCCTGTATAGGAAAAGGTAAAACACTAAAACATTACACAGTCAGACACAATCTCTTGCACCGAAAAATGTGTCTGACTGCCTAATGTTTTAATTTTACACCTCACCTGACTAGCAAGAAGGGGAATTGTCAACATATGCTGGCTCTGGCTAACAGTGTGTTAAATTGGCTGGGAAGCATGTGTGCTGTCTCCACCTTACTGTAATCTAAGGAATGCAGGAGTGCCTAGACTCTCTATTTTCTCACAGTAAGGAAAATGAAACTTATTCTTCCCTTCTGTACTTTGAACTGAGCAGACACACAATTGCCTGTCTGCGTATATTTTATTATGTAGTCAGTATGAGGTTTTTATGCTGTTTTCTTTTATTTTCTAAGTAAAAACATTGTTTATATTAGCATTTGCCTTTTGTGTTTCTTTTCACTATGAAGCTTTTGTCACATTCCATCAACCTCAATCGAAATCGCAATAGGGCAAGTGACAAATATTGTTTCTATTAGTATTCCCAACCTAAATAGTGGTTAAAAATCAAATTCTTTTCACTTGTCACGTGTTGCTTTTATTGATGGTTGACTTTTAAAAAACCTCAACCAGAGTTTTAATGTTTAAAAAAAATGGTTACATTTAACTAATTCATAAAAAAGGAACATGTCTTTGAACCAGTTATTTTTTGGTGACTTCATTTTTCTGTTCTTGGTTAACTTACCCAAAATTCCAATTTCTAATCCTTGAAGATTTTCTTCAATGTTTTCATAGATGTCATTATCTGTGAAGTCAGCTTGTATGATTTTCACAGTTCTCTTAGTTGTTTGTTCTGCACGGAGGAGAAGGAGGAGGTTTTATATTAATTTATTTTTCCCCTATAATTGATTTACATTTAAATAGATTAAATCTATGAGTACACCAAAGCAGGGACCTTACCTGGAATATTACATCCATTTAAATATATTTGGAGCTGCTTTGCTGCTTATGAGAATGGCAAAACCAATGGAAAACAGTTACTATGCAACTTAATATCAGATATTCAATTAATTCACACCCAGTGCTGGAAATCACACAATGAATAAGAATCAGCTTCCAAAATTTATTATAACTTTTACTAAAATTTTATTTTAGCAAAAACTACACAATTTTTGTTTACCTTAGAGATTAACAGATGAATTATGTAGCATGTAAGCTTCAGTATTAATAAATGTTGGTCAAATTCTTAGTAATCAAGACACAAAGTGATCATATGTTATGCCATGAATAAATCAGCTTTTGTCTGCCAGCAGTTTATGGAGTTTTGCTATTAGATTCAGTAGCATTTTCTTGTGGAAGATAGAGCGAATCATGGGACAAGATTACCTCTACTGCTATTGCAAGGTTTCTTTAATTGATGACATGTCAGTTCAATAAAAACAGCTTTAGAACAATATAATGCATTATTTTGATCTATTGATCACAATGGCATTTGAAACATAATACATGTAGTTCTCATTTTCTGACCATTTGTTCAGTGACTGACATTACAATGGTGTGACCAGGCCTCAAAGGTGCCACTGTCACAACGTCCCTGCAGTCACCAAATCACAATTCAAGCAATTGGCACACATATACGATGGTCACATTACCCCAGAGCAGGGGTCTGCAAACTGTGGCTCTGGAGCCACATGCGGCTCTTTGGGCCCTCTGCTGCGGCTCCCTGTTAGCTGGTCCCCCCACTGACAGGCCCGTGCCCTGCCCTCCCCGTCACTCCTCGCCTGGCCTGAGAAGGTAAGGGTGATGGTGTGGGATGGAGACTCCCTCCATATTCCACAGCAGGAGGCAACTGGGTGGGAATAACTGATGTGAGTTGGCCACGCCCACCCAGTCATACCAGTTGTTAAATTATTGGCTCCTGGTGTTTTCTTTTCTCTGGGAAACGGGTCCAAATGGCTCTTTGAGTGTTTAAGTTTGCAGACCGCTGCCCCAGAGTCATGTGATCATCATTTGGGGCCTTCACAGCTAGCTGCTGACAAGCAAAGTCAATGGGGAAGCTGGCAGGAAGTTGCAAATTGTGGTCAAATGATGTTGCACTTAACCTTGATTCACTTAATGAACTGCTAGTCCCAACTGCAGATTGAATGTGAGGATAACTTGTACAGGAAGACATGATGGTTCATTTAAAAAATAAAAACAAATCGCACATTTGCACTTTATTTGAATTTAACTTAATTAAGTCTGGCATCCCTACCCAGGCATTATTCTAGAACAGTGTTTCTCAACCTTGGCAGTTTGAAGATGCGTGGACTTCATCTCCCAGAATTCCCCAGCCAGCGTTGCAGGATTAAACCAGTGTTCTTTCTCTCTGTTTCCTTCCACTAAATGTAACATTCAGTCTGATTAGGCTTGAAGGCTTGCTCATTGTTTTGTATCATTTTTGCTTCATTCTAATGAAGAATTCTTCTGCTGTGAGGCTACAATGTGAACCTGAGACATATTGGGAAAAGTTCGTTCTTTTTTAAAAAAACTTACCAATCTCCAAGGCTACCTTCTCCAAGTTTTTGAGGGACCGACTTATGAGAACCACATTTAACCCATGCTTGGCAAGCTGAAAAACAAAGTTTAGCAATATTTAAAATTTTATGCTGAACTAATGGAGCACTTCCTATGTGAAAAAGAGTGCTTAAATGCTGTAAACCCAGTCCCACCATTTCGAAGAACTGAGCATGGGTGGTTGTGGCTGTATCTTTACAAATTCACTGTGTAAACTTTAATATATTCTCTTTATATGATTTCACGGAGAATATCAATGTGGTTTCTAGAATCAAAAATATTTTTGCATGTAATCAATTAATCAGTCTTTGTATGATTGTGTTACAAAAATGGTATCAAAATTCTCTTTGTAAATAGAATATCCTATACAGTATATATTATAGGGTGACTACTCAAAATACTTCGTTTTTTACCTTTTACATTTTTAAAAGCTATTTTCTTTCCTGGTTTATGGTGTCATAAAACTTAATGTAAAGATCTACAAAAGAAGCATACTGAATTTTTACTAGTTTGTTGTTTGGTGTGCTCCAGCACACATAGGTCCCAACTTCATCTGGAATAGCAGTATTCTGTGTAAACAGTTGCTTTCATCTCACCCTCTGGAACTGATGCCATGGAAAGCATCTGATGATCTATCAGTTTATTGACAAAAGAGCTCGATTCACTTCCTGGATTTGTAGCCATGCTTAGTAATGTCCATAGAAATTTTTATCATGCAGAACACGGTCTGTTTGTATCAAGTTGTTCTGAACCCAGATAATTATTGCAGGCAATGGATTGTCCCTGCATTAAAGTAAAGTAATTTTAAAGTATCCTTTGTATTCCTGTTCTCATGCAAGAGGGAACATGATGGCTCAATGATTGAAGACACTGGCTTGAACCCAGGTTCAAGATGCAGGCACTGCGCAACAGGGTGAGCTTCCATTCTTGCCCCAGCTCCTGCCCATTTAGCAGGTCGAAAGCATGCAAATGCAAGTAGTTTAATAGGTACCACTTTGGTGAGAAAGCAACAGCATTCTGAGCACTTTTGGCATATATCCATGCTGGATACATGACCATAGAAATTGTCTTCAGACAATGCTGGCTCCCCTGGTTAAGAAGTTGAGGTGAGCACTGTGCTCCTAAAGTCAATCATGATTTGATATCTTTTAGTCTTATGCAGATTAATGGAGAAGAAATTAGTCTTTATAAAAGAGTCCAAGGCAAATAGAAATTTAAATGAATTCTCATGGTTGAGGCAGGGTTAGTTAATGTTGTCCTTCAGCTGTGTGGGTGAATGGCAAATCTTTCCCTTTTACACCATTCTGCCAGTGAACTGTAGCCTCCCCACGGTGGTTCTCAGATGTCAATTAAATCAGGGGCATGCATGGGCATGTATCAGAGTAGCAGAGAGATTGGGGAACTGATATATAACCATTGGTGGGATTCAGCCAATTCACACCAGTTCACATGAAGCAGTCGTTAAATTACCCACCACCTATCAAAGTGGTCGCTGTGCTGCAACAGAGAAACGGGCAACTGAGGGGCTGGCATGAGGAAAGGAGCTTTCCCTCCTTCCCTCATGCTGGCCACTCCATTTCCAGTTTCTCCATTGCAGTGCAGCACCGAGGAACCACTTTGTTGGTGGGGGGGGGGGGTAATTTAACAACTGATTTGCCCAGGGTCAGGTTGGATGTCGCAGCAGGCTCATCCCACGTGTGAGGCGGAGCTGGAGGATGGGGATGGGCCACACCTCCCACAACAGCCAATCTGATCCTGGGTGAACTGGTTGTTAAATTATTTGAATCTCACCACAGTATATAATCACAAATACCATTAAGGTTACCTCCTTGTAACAATAATATTAGCATTCCAGCAATGAAATTAAAAAAAAACCCTGACACCTCTTTGGCAAGGAAAAAATCTTTCAAGAAGTTGGAAGAAGAATTTTGGCACAGTATTAATGATAAACTATTTAAAAAGCATAAGAGAATATATTCTAAACTATCTGAGCCCAAAATATTTGGTCATGAAATACATGGTTACTACCTCCAAGGAGTAGGCTCTTCCAATTCCATCTCCTGCTCCAGTGACCACTAAAAAAAAAGAATATAATCTTTAATTATCTCATTCCCTTTATACATCTTACTATGTATATATTTCCTTCTCACTTTCATCTTCAGAGGTAAGACAGGTAGGGGCCTAGCAAATGCATTTGACCTAATTTATATTAGAATATTTACTACATCAGTTTTGAAACAGCATGGAAAGCAGCAAATTTGGTGATTTGGTTTTATAATATACATCAATCAAATTGCTTTTCTAAAATCTCTTTAAATTGCAGCCAACCCAAGGCTTTATATGCTGGAAAGTGGAAAAATGAAGTTGGATTACTTGAAAGGTTGTAATTTAAGAGAGCTTGACATTAAAGGCAGACATTGTCATAAAAGTAGTAAAAGTCTGAATACCAAAAGTCAGAAGAAAGTAGATTATTACTTAATTTTTTGGACCCTGCTTTAGGAAGATATGGACTCAGTAATATTTATTGAAAATTCTTCACCTGGATATAATAACAGATCTAAGCTAGAAGCTATACAATACTATAGAAATTCAGTGCATAATTGAGAAAATATTGTTTATAGAAAATATGGGACTAAGATCATGACATATCTAATAGTAAAAATCTGCCCCTTTTCCTTGAAAATAAATATTGGTGAATTTGATAGGATTTTATATAGACATAGGAAATAACATCTTTACAAATGCTCTAATTTTTCTCAATTACTGAACATCAGAACATCATGCTTTCAATAAGACGTGATCCTAGGAGAGGGCACTTAGGACTGCAAATTAATTTCACAGTGATTATATAGCTTATATTTGTTTCCTTCCAAGAGTTTATTTTGAAATGATGTTGTAGCAAAGTTGCATACAAAAAAACCCATGTAGAAAATTGTAAGAGATTAGGAAAAAGGAAATTTGGAGCAGTTCAGCAATCATAAACCTAGTACGGTTGTGATACACTCCTACCAACTTCTAATAAGGTAAGCTGTTTGTTTGTCTTTTTGTTCTCAGGATACTTGCAGATTTGAATGAGAATTAAAAAACAAAGAAACAAACCAGTGGTTCTCAGTCTTTTATGTCTTCTCATCTAATCTTTCTCCATCCAATCTGTATACCAAAGAATATACATCCCACCAAGAATCTCTTCCCAAGAATGGCAGTTATATGATTACAGGTGATCTAAAATATGTATCATTAATGGTTAAAATTCCAGACTGATTCTGTGATTTATCCCACCATTAAAGAACTACAGCCCAGACAAGAGAAAACATGTTTCTTAGCATGTACGAAATGAGGACAGCTACAGAATCACACTGGAATAAAAATACACATACACATACACACAAAATAGCAATAGCATTCTTGAAAAGCAGAACCTTTAGTATTAAAAATATTATGAAATTGCATAACACAAACAAATAGTTGGGTTCTGTGCCGTTACTTGCCTGTTTGAAACATTTTCCAAATAAAGGGAAATCATTTTCTATGCTCCGTGGTTAAAAAAAGAAAATGAAAGGAACCCTGTAGCAATGCATTAGAACAATGAAACAAGTTCCTGTCTCTCTCTCCAATTCTCTAGACTTTCAAAGATAAACCACATAGAAAACTGACTTTCTAGCAGTGGGCTAATATCTCTCCCCTCCACATTGTCACATTAGAATAGCAAGGGTGCCCTTACCTGCCCATTCTCCCAATGAACGAAAATAAGATGAAGGCAAAATATTCCATATGTAAGGAAGAAAATATTTAAAAAAGCAAATGCACTTTAGCAGGAAAATAGAACAACAGATGCCGCCAAGGAAGGCAAGCAGCACCCGGAATTCATCCATGAGAAACTGATAAAAGAAGTGTTTGAACAAGTGCAGCAACAGTCCTTGCTGCCGTCCAACCTACAACTACTGGGCTGGCAGAAGAGAAATAAATATACCCAATCACAGCTTCTGAAGTCATTTGAACCTTGTTCCATGGAATAATGCGCTCAGAATAATAACAAAATGATGTCTTCATCCTGATATGCAACAGTATAGGAGAAAAATAAACCCAAACATCAGTTCTAGAGCCAAGTTGATACTTTTCTTCTTTTACAAAAATAACTCCATGTTTGGGCTTCTTGGGATGAGCTCACTCCTAATACATGGAAGCTGTCATGATGTCATCATCTGATGATGATGAAGATCTGGTCTCTCAATTTGTTACTGAGGGCCACCGTTATCTCCTTGTTTATAGATTCACTAACCCTATGTCAGATTTTTATATGTCATCATTGCATTTGCTATTGTTTCTGGCAGCATCATTTAGTGGATTCCCAGAGGAATCTTCTACTCAAGAATAAATCCCATTAAATACATTAGGTAGCAAATATAAAGACTGCTGTCTATATGCCACCTTTCCTCCAAATGGAAAGGTAAGTAGCATTACTATTACTACTAATATTACTATAACTACCACCATAGATGACCAGACAAAAGGACAGGGCTCAGAAGGAGCACAATAAAGAATATGAATTTGTTTATGACTATTTCTGAAGGCGTCCAGAGAAGCACATGAGTGTTTGAGCACGTGTTGGGACTAGTCAGTGTTTTGGGGTCAATCACTCCTCCCTAATTAAATCTTTTTTTTTGTAATATATTTTTTATTTTTACAAGGTTTGCAAACATCTTTCAATGAGATTGTATGGTCTCCAGGTAACAAAGTGTTGTGCTTCCAATGTTGAACCCAGTCAAGATCTTGTAAGGACCATACAGATTTTCCAGAGCCACAGTGACTTCAAAAAATTAGTTCAGCTCTCAAACAGCATGGACCCCAAAATCCAAAGCCTTTTTCCTCACCAGCATGGAATTATTATGAAGAGTGCCCAGAGTGGAAAACAGGCATCAATTTCGATAAGAAAAATGATGTTCTGTTGCCTTGCCATGAGGTAGAAGAGGAAAAAAATTAATTATCTGTATGATGATGTGCCCCACTTGTGTGACCTGTTGATATAGTAGCACTACTGTTAACAGTTACCAAACATGTGTGTTGTGAAATGTACTTCCCTAAGCTTACTATCGTAAGTAGAACATAGGTTGTAAAAGAATAAGCAACCACCCATGTACCCACCCATATATAGACATAATGTATCCCTGTCGGTTAGCAACTACTCATTTTATCTTGTTTTAACAGACTTCTCATTTTAAAAATGGATAAAAGTAGAGCCTCGGGTGTAGCTCAGGGTTCAGAATCTGACATTCTGAACCTTTGCACAGATAAACTTGTATCCTATTTTCATTACCCACTCTGGTCTTGTGTCCTAAATATCTGAATTTCTGCAACAGCCAGAGCTTGACTCACTGGTAACTTGTTTTCAGTTTATTAGAAACCATGATCGTGGATTTTTCCAAATAAAATGCTTATCAGGCTCTTTCCCCAAAATTGGACAAATTCTAAATATGTGGATTTGTTTTCCAACATTTCTCAGCAATAGCCAGACTGACTGGAATGGAAGAGGACACATCTCGAAGTTGCCAAGATTGGAGAACACTGTGCTAGGTTAGTGTTTCTTACACTTTTCTATCTCAGGGCTCCTTCCCACTTTTAAAAATAATGGAGGGCACCAAGAAAGCTTTTGTTCATATGGGCTATATTTATCAGTATTAAAAATTAAAATTGGGGCATTAGCTGCTACTATTACTTCTCACAATTCTTTGATGGGAGTTCAATACTGTTTTTCAACCTAGGCTGGCAAATAGTTCTGGATACCTGAAAGGATCTTCTTAGGGGACCTCCAGAGGTCATAGGACGACATTCCAGATGATGGAATTTAGCAAGAAAAGGCAACTAGGCAGAATTTTTGGACTTGCAGGATGCTTGGAAATACATCCCACCCAAAAGTCACCCATCCAACAAAACCCCTATTTTTCCTTTCAATATTTTTACTAATGGTTAATGGTGGTGTCCAAGTTGCATTCTTTTAAATAAATACAATTTGTTTTGCTTTTCCAGTGTAATTACTCTTTAATTAGGGCTTGGGATAGGGGCTGTTCCTCTATCCTGGTCCTATTAGATCTTTTGGCGGCTTTTGATACCATCGACCATGGTATACTGCTGCAGCGACTCGGAGGGTTGGGAGTGGGGGCACTGTTTTGTAGTGGTTCTCCTCCTACCTCTCTGATTGCTCGCAGTTTGTGTTGGCAGGGGGGCAGAGATTGACCCAGAGGTGCCTTATTTGTGGGGTGCCACAAGGGTCGGTTCCCTTGCCCCTCCTGTTCAACATTTACATGAAGCCACTGGGTGAGATCATCCGTGGTTTCGGGGCACGGTATCATCAGTACGCTGATGATACCCAACTTTATATATCTACCCCGGACCACCCCAACAATGCCATTGACATGATGTCCTGGTGCCTGGAGGCCGTGCGGATCTGGATGGGGATGAACAGGCTCAGATTCAACCCTTCCAAGGCTGTGGTTTCCGACATCCCAATTTGGTCAATTTGTACCAATAGGGGAAGAGACCTTGGTCCCCACAGGAAGGGCTCGCAACTTGGGTGTCCTCCTGGATGATCAGCTGACTTTGGAAGATCATCTTATGGCTGTCACCAGGGGGGCTTTTTGTCAGGCCTGCCTGATATACCAGTTGCGTCCCTTTCTGGATCAGGATGCCTTACCCACAGTCAATCATGCCCTTGTAACCTCCCGGTTGGATTACTGTAATGCTCTCTACATGGGGCTCCCCTTGAAGAGCACTTGGAGGCTCCAGTTGGTGCAGAATGCGGCCACGTGGGTTATTATGGGGTTGCCTCGGCACTCCCATGTTACACCTCTCCTGCACGAGCTGCATTGGCTGCGGTGGTCTTCCGGGTGCAATTCAAGATATTGTTTATGATCTTTAAAGCACTCCATGGTTTAGGCCCAGGGTACCTGTGAGACCACCTCCTGCCATCAACGGTCTCCCACTGTCCAGTATGCTCCCACAGAGTCGGTCTCCTCAGGGTGCCATCAGCCAGACAATGTTGGCTGGCGACCCCCAGGGGGAGAGCCTTCTCTGTGGGGGCACCTACCCTCTGGAATGAGCTATCCCTGGAAATTCGGATCAGTCCGGATTTGCGATCGTTCTGCTGTGCCCTAAAGACCTGGCTGTTCAAGCTTGCCAGTCTGTCCTAATTTTTATGGGATGGGTTGTTTTAAATTTTATCTTGTTTGTGGGCCTAATCTCTATTTAATTCTATTTTAACTTTTATAATGTCTGTTTTTAGTGGGCTGTAAGCCACCCTGAATCCTTGGGGAGAAGGGCGGCATAAAAGTTTAACAAACAAACAAACAAAATTAAACAGTTTTAAAATATTGCATTCAGATGGAACAGGAAGGCTGATAGAGAGCAAAGGAAGTTTCTTTGGGGCATATTTGTTTTGCCCTGAATGCTCCATTGCCTGCATCCAGTGTGTGTAAATATAGTTAAGTTCAGGTTACAAGTTATATTGTTGTTTGCTGCTACTCTCTGGTTTCTTTCAAGTAAGACTTTTATGCTTGCTTGCTTCCTTCCTTCATAGAATTCAGAATATATAAATATTTCCTGCATATAATTGCAGATGAATTTAAGATACAAAGTAAAATCTAAATAGACGTTCAATAAATACGTTTATAGAAGAATATTTCTCAGGAGCTTATTCTAGCAAATAGAGCCTTGAATAAAATTAAGTTAGCATATTTCTTCTAAGAGGATGACCTTCCTACATAGATTACATTGCAATAAAGCATCTAAAACAGGATTAACAAAGACTAGCATTCATAAATTCAACGCATTCCCTATTTAAACAATGTAAATCTCCAAGCGATTGGTTCTGTGTGCGTTTGTTATATTTGCACAATTTCCCACCACTTCGGTTTGGAATCTGTGCAAAGGTTGCCCTACCCTTGTTCTCGTCTGATCTATCAGGGGAAATACAATATTGTCACGGATCAAAGATGAAAATTATCAGATCCTGGGGAGCCACATACCCCCAAATCACTCTATTTTGCTTCTGAAGCTTCTGGATGATCTTCAAGGCAACCCCTTGTAAAGCATGTTGCAATAATACAATCCAATTACTGAGCCAATCTTTTCTGCTGACTCAAGGTTTGGAAAAAAGCACTTTGACAACTGTGAGGAAAAGCGTTACATTTTGTCTCATTCTCTGGTTTCAGTTTAAATTTTAAAAAGTGATCAGAGACTGCGATTTGCATTTCATTCACTCAGTAACACTGAAGTTATGCCTTGCCACAAGTTTCCAAATTAAGTTTTCTTTCATTATATAATCTTCTCACTATTTAGGCAAAGGTATTAAAAAACCACAAAAGTTGTGCTTATATGTGCTAACAACATGGATGCTAATGGATCTGTTTATGATAGATTGAGTCAGGTAACCATCTAACCTGCAGTTTTGTGCCTATTACTCTGAGCACAGAAGGGGAAGGGGTAATTTTTTTAATGGACAGTACTATCTATGAGGTCATGGAGGCCAGAAATGGAAGCATATTTAATTCAAGGGCAAAAGGCCCTTGGACTTCTAGCTTTCATATGGGAACACCCTTTCCTCCATAAACTTCTTTTAAAGTAGAGAGTGTGAACTATCCTTTGTGGCGCAGTGGTTAGAATGCAGTATTGCAGGCAAACTCTGCCCCAAAACTGCAGTTCAATTCTGACCAGCTCGAGGTTAACTCAGCCTTCCATCCTTCTGAGGTCAGTGAAATGAGGAGCCAGATTGTTGGGGGCAATAGGCTGACTCTGTAAACAGCTCAGTGAAGGCTGTAAAGCACTCTGAAGCGATATATGTCTTATTGCTATTGTTTGTGCTATCCTGGCAGGAAAATGTGCTTGAGCCTAACATCCCTGGAGGGATTCAGATTGAGAAAGCTTTCTCTTGCAGCTGTGCAAGGTTCAGATTTTAAAGAAAAAGAAAAATGGGTTTGGGAAGGACAAAGTCATGGAACTGGGAGAAAGGGAGCAAATGATAACAGTATTGCAACAATGTGGCCTCTGTTCTGCCAATTTTCACTTATATTGTGACTGCCTTGTGTCACCCTCTTTTGACTAAATGAGATGGCGAATAGAGGATGCCTGTTCAGGGTCACCGTGCACCATCACTGTATGGCTCTTCACAAGAAGATATCAGCCAATGGAAGAAGCAGACACTTTCTCCCGGCTATTGAGGTGAATACTGCCTCCACATCAATGAAGATAATGAATAATTTTCCTCAAGGGACATCCTGGGTGTATGTATGAGTCAACAATATTAAAAGTAATTAAGTGAATCTGGCTTCCCCTATTAACTTTGCCTGTCAGAAACTGGCTGGAAAGGTTACAAATGGTGATCATGTGACCCTGGGACAACGCAACTCTCCTAAATACATGCCAATTGTTAAGCACCCGAATTTTGATCACAAGGATGCTGCAACAGACATAAGTGTGAAAAGGGGTCATAAGCCACTTTTTTCAGTGCCACTGTAATGTTCTGAACCAGCCTTAGCAGAAACAAGAAACAGTTTCCTTGTCACGAAAAACCCCTCTTTAATTACCTCTTGTGAATTAATTGCATTCACCCACTGAAAAGTCCAGTAGCCCTTCAAAGAGTTAACGGCAGCAACAGACTTTATCAGTTCCTTGCGATAACTGCAAGGCTGTGAGCTCCCAGCCAAAAGGCTGAAAATTAACTTCTGGCAAACACAATGCACAAACACAAATTATGTCTCTGTGGCATGAAACACAATGAGCACAATCTTCAGAAAGATGAACGTTTGTCTCCTCCAACAATCACTCCCCTTTCATTTATTCCCCCAGCCAGGGAGGGGCCATTCAGCATCTACATATGCTTTGCTTCCTGAATTGACTCCTTGGCCTCCATTGTTCTCCTCTCCTAACAGCTCTGTGCATATGTGTGTCTGGAACAGGCCCCAGCTGTTCTTCCTCCTCACTCATATCAGCTTCCAAAGGCAGCTGCCTCTCTGGTGGCTGGGAAATGTTGGACCGCTCTGCGTCTTTCTCTGCATCTGACACAGAGCTTCCATCAGAGCCTCCCCCAGACTCCAGAACTGGCCAAAGTTCCTCCCCAATCTCCTCATCATCCGATTCTGCTGCCAGCTCTGCTGGCAGCCTGGAAGGCCATAACATGTAACTTCAAACAACCACTAAATGAATAACTGTAAGTCAAGAACTTCCTGTAGTGCAAATCCCTCGCCTCCCATGTGTATGTGTACAGTGGTCCCTCGCCTTACGAGCTACTCGACACATGAATTTTTTGACTTACGAGGAGGGAAAGTGGCCATGCCCTTATGAATTTTTTCGCTATCCGAGTAACAAATTTAAAAAAAAAAAATAAAAAATGGGGGCCCGGTGGTGGGGGCAGTAGCTGCTGCGCTGCTACCACCGCTGGCTCAACCTCTGCCCGCGCTGCTACCGCTGCCTTCGCCACCTTCGCGGCTACCAGCGCGGAAGCCGCGGCAAGCCACAGGCTTGCACGGAGCCTGGTGGCTTTTCCTAGCTGGAGCTGCTTCTTTTCCAAGGCGGGGGAGTGGATTCCCTCCCCCCACACCTTCGGAAAGACCAGCGGCTACCAGTGGAAGCCGCAAGAAGCCACCCGGCTTCTCTTCCCTCGCTTCCCTCACTCGCACACATGCCCTCCCGACAGCTCCGTTGGGCTGAGTGAGAGAGCTCCGTAGCTCACTCTTA
>JANHFR010005487.1:58686-72404 GCA_032468015.1 Mimophis mahfalensis
GGCGTGCACTAGTTTAATTTCATTTTAATTTTTGTATTTTATGTTTTTAATGCCCTGTAAACCGCCCTGAGTCCCTAAGGAAAAGGGCGGTATAAAAATTTAAATAAATAAAATAAATAAATTAAACCCATCATGATGACAGTGAATGAATATACATGTTTTTCTTTAGGCATTTACTACCATATGTGCAGATGAAAATTATCATTTAGAAGTGCATCTACTTGCATTCACTTGGAATTATTAATAAATATAAAACCCATTCAGATTTATGGTGATTATATGGATATACCCATGATGTTTACTTAGCAACAGTAGAGAAATAGTTTTCTACTTACTTTATCTAGATTATTTTTCCCAATTCCCAGCCTTGTCAATAGCCTGATGGTCTCCTGGTGATTCTTCATTTCAGCACTAACAAGTCTGGTATTGTTATTTTATGAGATAAACCAAGTTAAACTAAGTGCTGCCACTTACTGAGAACAATAGGGTTTTCTAATAATTGCATGGTCACAAACATCTTGGTTGTATAGAACTGATCTAGAATCAAAACCCGAAGAGGGTTTTTTTTTTCTATCCAATATATCTGGAGACTTCACTTTATTCCAGAATCTGCAATATTTTGTGGTTTTGATATTTATTCAAAAACAATTATCATTGTGCAATTTACATACATGCATAAGAAACAACATTTTGTATCACTGGGTTTTATTTTTAAAAGGACATGATGGAAAACAATAATAATCATGCATGGAAAGAATCTAGCAATTCTACCATGCACATTCCCCTGTAAGGGTAAAATGAGTGCCAATGACTCCTTAATGCAGAATTTACAAGTGTCCAAAAGCAAATATTCACCAAGGAGAAGGAAGATTGCGAGATTTACAGTCACCCTTTTAAGCTTTCAAGGACAAAGCTTTACAACCAATGCTGTCTCCTTTGAAGCTTCAGTCGGTCAAATAATTACATGAACTTTCAACAAACGAAGGGACTAAGTATCTTGAAATAGGAAGGCATGTCCTGTGGTCTCTCCCACCGTGGCAGGCAAGTCTTGGCTGAGAAAGTGCGGGCAATCCTTTCCCTTGGCAAGAGCTGGCTTCTTTGCTATCCAGCTGGCATTGCTTTTGTAGGGAAGAGCCTTGTTCTGAGCCAAGGAAAGGAGCTGTCTCAAGGCCAGGCCTCTTTGAAGGGTCAGGGGAGTTTGGCAGGCACGAACAAAGAAGGCCTACAGCTGTTTCTTTCACCTTTTGTTTTGCCTCAGCTTGTGTTCATCTCTCCATCTTCCTTTTCCTCTCACTCCAAAAGGGCCCCCATCCCACTCTCAGACATTACACTCTTATACTCTGCTTGCAAATACTTAGACTTTGGTGATGAGGGTTACTTCCAAACATGCTAAGAGTTTTCTCTTCACCATAAAATAACTCTACCTCTTTTTACATGTGTGCAATGTTTATGATACGTGTTTAAAAGTGGGTGGGGCTTTAACCCATTGCCACAAACTTGTCTAATTTTGTTGCTCAAACCTACTCACACAGATGTGGAAATTGCAGCTCTCCCACCTCAATGCCATTGTGACTTTCCCAGTCATGAGCCTTATGGCCCGTGACATCACCACAAGGGAAAATAAAAACCCAGGTATGAGACAGGTTGCTCCCTCATTGTTTGTTTAATAACTCGCTGAGTGTACCTCAATTGCAGACAGAGTAAGTTATAATATGATTTCTATGGTTTTGATTTTTTTAAAAATGTGTGAACCTAACCACATTGGCAGAGGTGAGGATAACTTTTCACCACTATTACCATTAAGGTGGGCCACCTGGGTCACCTGCATTTAAGTGCCTTTTAATCATATTGTACACCATACCACATCATAGATCCCAAACCTTGTATTTAGAGCAAAAATTAAAAAATATTCAGTGTTTAATTTAGCTCTAATTTGATGACTGAACACTAAAGGAAATGGACTGGTTGGAATTCAACATAACCTTGGAAAAATCAATACAGTGGAACCTCGGGTTGCAAATAAAATCTGTTTTGGGATTGCGTTTATGACCCAAATTGGTTGCGTACTGAAGCGATGTTTACTGTGCACGTGCAGGCAATTCTGTGCATGTTCAGATGGGAAAAGTGTGGAAAGGAAGCTTTCTACACTTTTTTTTGTTCGGAAGCCAAGTTTTGGATTGTAAACTGATCTAAAACTCATCAGGGTTTTCGGTTGGGAACCCAAATTGGTTGTGAACCGAAGCATTTGCAACTTGAGGTTCCACTGTATACTTAATTACTTTCAATAAGTATAATTATACTTATTTTTCAAAAAGTATTATAAGCCAAATGCTGATGAACAACTTGAAGAAACATTGCAGAGTTAGAGTAACTGAATTTTTTCTAACAAAGTAAATAACATAAGGAAAAAGAAATGCAGTACAGTTCTCCTTGTAGCTACCAATTAACTTGGTAGAGAATTAATGCCTTGACAGTTTGGTTATATAGGCACAGAAGTGGATCATGTGTATGCTCTAATAGAATTTAGGAACTTTTTTTTACTTGGCAATATTAAAACCCATGCAAAGAGTCATTCTTACCTTTTTAGGTATGCTTTTGTCAAGATCAGGAAAATGAATGATTTTATTTAATTTTGACACATATAAGATGAGAATAGTGGTTACCATCTAAAAGGGAGATAAAACAATCACACAGAGCAACAAAATATCATTTCCATATGCAGCTGTTGTAGGTTATAGGTACTGCCATTATGAAGACCTGTTTGGTTTGTTTTTAATACGCAGTTTAGTTTGCAAACTAACCAATGGACACAGCACCCCAATTTGATCTGCAGGGGAGTGGTCATACATTTTTGTGACCTCATTCAACTGTGAAGATTTTTTAAAAAACAGAGCATGCTTAAAAATGTTGATCTTAAAGTAGCATTGGTTTTTTTTACAAAAATAAAGAAAAAATCCCTTCTCTCAAGGAAAATCTTGACCCTGCTCATGACGCCTATTTTTCTCTGAACCTCCAAAACACTAATATAGTTTCAGTCACCAGAATATGATCCATCCCTGTTACAATTCTACTTCATAGAAACTCTTGGGAGGGGTGGAAGCAAAGAGAACTCTCTCAAGTGGAAGCAAATCATCTGCATTTCATCCCTCAACCACTGGAAAACCTATATTTGTTAACAGAAATATTTACCACATAATCACTTTTATCTATGAACATACCTGTCCTACTCCTAGAAACATGGGAGATGGGAATCTAGAAAGAAAATAAAAGTGATATTTGTTTATGCATGCATGTATTTGTGTGTGTCTGTGATTTTATTGTATATTTCAGTTTAGAAAGAAAGGGCACATATATACAAATGCAATGTATCAGAAACTATCAAAATCTAAATTGTTAAATCTCTGCAACTTGTTTAAACAAACAAACAAAAAAGGTTATCCAATGCAACAGTCACACATGGATTACTTGTATGTGATGCAATACCCATAATACACACTTTGGAAGCAAATCAAGCCTATATTTCTTATACAAAATAGTAGAGCAGGGGTCTCCAACCATGGCAACTTAAAGACTCCTGGACTGGGGAATTCTGAGAGTTGAAGTCCACAGGTCCTTAAGTTGTCAGGGCTCAACACCCCTGTAATAGAGAAACAAAATAATAAAAAGAATGTAAAAAGCTGTGGATATCAAAGCTATACAAAACCATACAATTAAAATAGCCAGGAAAATGTCAGGAATAGGAAACCTGCAAGTGAAGTGGTAAATGTTCCACTAACAATCAAGATAGAAATCCAATAACATGAATGTTTACTGCTAATCAGTTCCAGGAGTCTGTCCTAAAAGAAGCTACTCTTCTCTGTTCTATGCATGTGCCATTTGATAGACCTGTTTCCTTATGCCAATCTGTTTCATTAAAGACCTGCAGGCTCCATCTGCTGGGGCTAGAGTTAATATCACATTTCTTATCCAGCTGTACCACTCTATAGGAGGTAGTGGCTGTACTGGCCTTAGATCCCTCCCACAGCACAATATACTGTACAATCTTGCATAGGATCATGACTTGTCTGGAAATATGGCCTGGCTTGTAAGGGACTTGGTCTTTGGCCATATGGAGTGCTGCTATCCAGTCATCTCTTTTGCTGCCAAACCTGAAAATCTTATTCGTCGGGGCTAGTTATTATCAGTTGGGGTTTTGGGTTTTTTTGCTGAATCCTTGTTGCTGGTGCAGGGTTTAAACTCTTAATGTGGATGATAAATTGGGTGGGGAGTCAATGTGTCTGAAACATGTATTCCTGAAAAAAGCCAGGTTTACATACCATAATAAGTCGTAAATCATGAATTACAACTGTCAACAATCGCAGCAAATTCATGAGTTGTGGTAAGCGACTAAAATAGAAATTAGAGCCATAAGGTCTGGACTGCAAGAATCAAATTAACTGAGGCCCACAAAGAGTTAAGAACATTTATGGAGCACATACACAGTTTGATGTGATGCACCCATTTCAGCTGCAAAATTAGGGCTCCAAAGATTTCTCTCTGTGAGTAAAAATACTTCTGCTTGGAGAAGAGCTGCTTTGTACATCAGGATTTTTTATCGGCCCACTGGCATTCAGTTCTTATAGCCTCAGTGTAGAAATTCTCAACTTTGTAATTAATTTTCAAACATACAACACAAATTACTTTTCTCCTCCTGGCTGATCACAGGACTTTGGGCCTGCATCTGAGATCCAGAGCAAGTAATGGTAAACTGTAACCACTTTGAGATACATTTCCTGGAAAAGATCCTGCTTCTGGGTTACAATAATAATTTTGTAGGCTAGTAATAAAATGGCTTGATGTTTAATCTATGGATCTAATGAAGTAATTGTAAAACTAAATGAAAACTTTTGCTGGAATCACAAAAGCCCTTACTGTTAGTAAGGTCTACGGGTTACAAAATTCCAGACAGCCACTAGATGGCAAGAATTCATTTACTGAAAACGTATCTATATCACTTCTTGTTGTTAGTTTGCGAAGTCATGTTCAACCCCATGGACGACATTCTTCCAGGCCTTCCTGTCCTCTACCATCCCCCGGAGTCCATTTAAGTTCACAACAACTGCTTCAGTGACTTCATCCAGCACCATCTGTATTTACTACCATCAGCTAAAACATTACAGCTCAGAACTGGGCACTCAAGCCTTGGTTAAACAACTGTGAATGAAGAATGCATCCCCAATGTCCAATTCTCCCTCTGTCCGTTTCAACTGTATTATGAGCTGAGCAAGAACTTTGGAATCTGGCCTTCAGAACCACAATCTCTGTCACTGGAGCTCCTATTTCCCGGGTGCCAATCAAAATCACTTTTTAAAAAATGCCCCTGTAAGTTTGGGCAGAACTGGAGACAATCCTAAAGAACTATTTTTCTCTTCGAGGCTGGGCATAGAAATCTTCCAGAAAACGAGGAAGCAGCCCCAAGACACTTCAATAAAATAGGAGGCGGGAACCTATCTGAAGGCGGGAAAAGAAGACAACGCACAATTCCAATCGCCTTTCTGGAAGTCACAGCGTGGGAAAAGCCTCCTTCGCAGAGACAGGGATGAAGGGAAGGAAGGCGTAGCTTCTACCCAGTCGGCAGTGGGCTGATTTGAAGCCCGACCGCCCTGCTCTCCAGCAGGTTCGCGGCAGCCACCTTCCTCTGATCTCACCTGTAAACTGTCAGCACTGTCTTGTTTACCAGAACGATCACGAAAGAGCAGGTCCCATAGAAAAGGGCGGAGAGCAGCTTGGGTAGCGGGGACGGGGCAGCGGGAGATGCAGCCGGCTCCTGGTCGGCTTTCATCGTTTCGCACCTGTGCAACAGGTATCCCTCTGGCGGTCATCCCCGCCGGCCAGGCAAAGGGCGACTTCAGCCCTTCCTCGCTAAAGGAAACGAGGCCGAACAGGAAGAAGCTCGCCCCGTTTGCCTGTCCCCACCCACGCGGCTGTGACACCCTCTTTCTTCCGTTAAAAATGCCTCGGAGCCAGGTGGCCGCGGGGAAGCTTTGTTTATTGGGCGCCTTGTGGAGCTCAGGAGGATCGGCGTTGCCCTTTGCGCTGCTCTGGCTTTCTTGCCGCATTTGAGCATGGAGGACAAGTCGTCACAGTAGCCCTCCCCGAGACCTGCCTCTTCCAGCCCGGTGTCCTCCAGCTATGCTGCTGCGGCCGAGAAAGCTGGAAGTTGTGGTCTCACCGCTACACGCGGAAGACAGAAAGTTGGGAAAGGTTGAGCTAGCAAAATCAAGGTCGTTTTCTCTTTCAGAAGCAGCTTTTCTCTCCCTTCTGTCAGGAGACACTGGTTATTTGAAAGGATTCTTGCTTGGGTGCTCTATCTGCCATCTTAAAAAAGATGGTGAACGTCCGGGTCACCCTTCTTTTGTTAAGTGGGATGGGGATCTAGAACTTGCTGGGGAATTATGGGAGTTGAAGTTGCCAGGCTTAAAGCTGTCAAAGTTGGAGACACCTGATTTAGAAGGGGGGGGGGGGGGAGCAAATTGCTAGGTTGTTTGTTAGCAGCCATCTTTTATGGAAAAGCAAAAAGTTTCTACTATTATCACATTCCAGTAAATTCATTGTTTGAAAAAAGGGTATAAAAGCATTTTTGCCAGAGCAACCTCCTTATTAGTTTCTACTCCCATGACTCTAAGTGCAGCTACCCAGAAATAGATTTTTTAAATGTTCCTTTCCTATCTTATAATGTGTAAAGCAGAAAGGTTTTCTTTCCTACCGCAAATATGAAATTAGCACAACAAAACAAGGTAGGTCATCTCATTACCAGCTACTGCTGCTAGGAAAGGTCATGACTGCACTTCCATCATCTTAGCATTTGTCAGAAATGTCAGAATGTTTTTCCCATCAGGTACCCCATTGGTTCCACAGTTCAAATTTGTTGTTCCTTCTCCACCTCAGTTGGATCACTGCCATGGTTAATTACTATTTTCTTCTGAAAGGTTGTCAACCCGTTAAGGAAGGCCAAGTCAAAAAGTCCATACCATTGAGATTCAGTTAATGCTACCTCATTATTTATTATTGTAGCTGTATTAAGAGTCTTGAAGGCTTGGCCAAGTTTTTCTCTGTCCCATCTTACATCAAACAAAATCAGGATAGGAGTTTCTTTCTTATACTTCTTCTATTGTAGTCTTCTCCAAGTCCTCCATTAATGCCTCGCTCTTTTCTTTGCCCTTTAACGGGTTTCTCAAAATACAGCCATACCAAATACAGTTTTACATTCCTTCACAGATTTTATGAGATATGGGAATCACTGGTTAAATCTGATAATCCATATTTTATTTGCATGATCATGATTCACTGATTTATTTATTAATAAAATTTCTAGGCCACCCAAATCCCAAAGGACTCCCAAAGGACTTAATTATAAATGTTGTAAACATTGTTTTAGGATAAAGTATGAATAAATAGAGCTCCTATGATAGAGACCTGTTTGCTAAGGTAGCTTGGGGTTTTATGTAAATATTTATTTATTATTCATAAAATTTCTAGGCTGCCCAACTCCTGGGGGACTCTGGGCGACTTACAACATGTATAAGAAATATATAAAAGAGTCAAACATTTAAAAACTCTCCCCATAGGTGTAACTGTTAACTGCAAGCCTGCTGGCATAGCCAGGTCTTAACAGCTTGGCGGAAGGTTAACAGGTCGGGAATGATCTGGATCCCTGGGGGTAGCTGGTTCCAGGAGGGTTGGCACAGCCACAGAGAAGGCTCTCCTCTGTGGGCCCACCAGCTGACATTGGTTGACGGGCCCTGTGGGAGGCCAACTCTGGGGGATCTGACAGGGCCCTGGAAGTGGTAGACAATAATTTGTAATAAAATAGATGGTTATAAGTAATTTAAAATTCTGCACTTGTCTTAATTAGAAAACTGGATTAATTGAGACTCTGAATGTAAATCTACATAATATAAAAATCCTAGTTCAAATATAGACCAATTCTAAATTGACTGCAGTTTGGAAAAAAGTTCCATTAAAAAAACCCTAAAATGTCTATATTGTTACTGTTAAAGAAAACACAAATGCAATTAGAAATTAGGAAAACAATCAAGCACAAAGCATCAGAATCCCAGTTTATATTGATGGTATCAGGATTTGGCATATTGATTTTTTTAAAAAAGGAATATGATGGGATATGTCCAAAGCTTTCCACAATGAAAATTTAAACTGATTTATTTTCTTCAAACAAAATAGTTATCAAATATTAAATTATCAAAATAATTGTTAAAAGAAAACTGCAGGGACTTGTCCAGGAATTTGGGAGTTCACAACATACACAAAGATCTCTACACTGCAATGAGAATTGATGACATTACCATGAATACAGATATAAAATCCAGGCAACATTTTATTCAAAGCTTATTAGAATTACAGCATTTTACCGTAACTCATGCCAGAAGTACAGCTGAATCATACACAGCAGAGAATTCTTGAACTTCCATTTTTTAAAAATCCAACTTTTTACAAATGGTTATCTGGAGTTTTTTTTTTTTTACCCAAAGATGTATTTTATACATAATTGGTAAAGCAGCTTGACTTGCCTATAGCTAGGCAGAATGTGTTTTAAGTAAATACATATTCTCAATATGCATTCAGTGTAAATAAAATATTGAAATGGGGGAAATGTTTGTGCATCATCAAACTAGGCCTTACTTTCATAGCTGGGCAATATAATCATAAATTTAGTCCTACAATGGCATCAACTGGATTCCATGAAGTGCAAAGTTTACATTGATTTTCTAAATGCTTTGATATAACTTTAAACGTAGCCCAAATGTCAAAGGTGAAGTGCTTTGTTTTAAGGATGAAGGTTTCAGAAAAAACCAACAACCCCCAAAATAAAACTATGTCAAATGTATAAACTGCACTAACTTTCTGGTTATATAGCCATTTGCCAACATTAATGTGTAATTCTAGGATATCAAAGTATAGCTGGAACTAGGGAAACCATCTAGTATAGCTTGAACCATTGAAAAAAGTTATTTTGATAAATATCACTGATTTCATGTTCTTATGCCAGAAGCCTTGATTCTTTCTAAAATCAGAATCGTTAACCTATAATGCACTTGTATTGTTTATACAGTTAGCAAGGCACATACCTGGCATATGATAAATTACTTAAAACTATGTCTAATGTATATCACTAGAACTTTCATTTTCTTTTAAGTGATCAAAAGCACTAAGTGCTGTACTACATCTTCACTTAGGGAAATAATATAGTCTAAACATCTCACACTTGTAACTACTGCTGAAAGCTACAATTAGTGAAAACAACTTGGCATTTAAAAATTTCAGGTAAAGTAATAAGGTGGCATCACGCAAAAACAAAAAAAACCCCAAACCCTATGTGCGGGAAAATATTCTGAAGCAACATTTTAGTGTTTGCTAGTGAAATTCTAAAATATACTTAAAAACCAACGCTACCCTGTAAATATCTCCATGAACAAAACACAAATGCCATTGTTGCAGAGTTTAAGAGCTCTGACTGAAACCCATACTTGATGTTACTAC
This sequence comes from Mimophis mahfalensis, assembly GCA_032468015.1. Taxonomy (NCBI): domain Eukaryota; kingdom Metazoa; phylum Chordata; class Lepidosauria; order Squamata; genus Mimophis; species Mimophis mahfalensis. The sequence continues at coordinate 68,224 of JANHFR010005487.1, forward strand.
AATGCCTAGAATTTGCAAGAGTAATCACTCAATTACAGAAGAATCCAACAATGTGCAAATATTCCCACGTTTATAATGGAAACAGTAAGTGCTGCTCAACCAAAAGACCTTTAAGGTATCTATCCATAAAAACAGTCAGCCTCCATGTCAGCAGTCACAAAGAAGATTCTAAATGAAAATCTATCCAATTCACCTCTTCTGCCATAAAATTAAGACATTCTAGCATCTGTCAGTAATATTAGATAAAATATCTTCAAAACAGCATGGGTACATCACTGATTACATCCAATTTTTAAAAAATCTATTAATTTGCTTTGAATGTATGTACCATTATTCTCACACAGGTTCAGAAAGTGCTTCCTGTGAGAACTGAAATAAAGAATGACTGGCATCCCAACTTTAAACAGTTTTTATGGAAGCAAATTTCACTGGTTGCAGTGACTTACTTCCATGCAACTGTGATTAAAAGCACCCTAACCTTGCAAATGTAGCTTTCTGTAAGATGATCATGTTACACACTGCATCATACAATTTCCTATTTACAAAATACTTTAAAAGCTTTACCATATAAAAAGTGCAATTCTTTTACCCCATTTTCTAGGGTAACAACATTCTTCATAAATTCTACATAATAGCAGCCTATGGAAGCCAATAAGGTGCTTAGCTTATGCCAGAAGCTAATTGGTTTAAATAACAAAATTCAGTACATTTTGTTAATCCACACTCCAGTTCTTCTATTACTGTCGCAGTGGGGCTCCAGCCAAGTTGGCAAGCTCAATGAGTGCCAGTGCCCCATGTAAGCGTTCACGCTGTTCTTGAAGGCGGCTACAAAGGGATGAATGAGCAGTATTTTTTTCCTCCTCTTCCTCATCTTCAGATTGAAGATATTCCATGGGATCTTGCTGTTCCTGGTCAGGCTTATGAATAGATTTATTTTTCAACACAGGAGTGCGTTGTTCTCTCATTTCCCAATACCTGTTAAGAAAGATAAAACTGAGCATTAGAAAACCATTACTGAAATATTATTGCCAACTAGTTCCCAAATTAAGACAAAAATTGGTTCACTGTAAGCAACTCCCCTGTCCCATCTGACTCTTGAGGTAATAAAGAATAGGAAGCTTTTATTAGCATCCTGGCCATGGTTGCACAGAATACAGAACTATTGGTTAACAAGTGTCTGTCCAATCTCTCTCAATTCTTAATGCTGCATTTTATATAAATACGTACTTTGTCAGCCATTCAGCAACAGCTTTGTTATCTGCAGTTTGCTTTTTGTTCAGTCTATCTGTAGGTTCTTCTCGTCTCAATTTTGCATATGGATGCTTGGGACAATGGCGGTTTGCATGTGTGAATCTGCTTATACATCCTTTAATTGAAGAAAGCATCAGTCAGAAATAGTTAGACTAGACTCCCCCCAAACAAAAACACATGCGGAATTTTTCTGTCCTCAGTTAATTTGATTTCTGAAGGAACACAGAAAAGTGAGATTATCTTTGAAATCTGCCCCCTCCCCACTTACGTAGAAAAGGTTTTTTAACTACATTGCTGAGAGACTATCATGTTTTTCCAAGCTATTCATGCCTAAACATAGGATACCTGGTTCTAGTAAAATAAGATGAAAACTAGGAAATTTTGTTGGCCAATTTTCAAGACATTCATTCACTGCAGTATGAATGAAAGCAATTTTTTTCATGACTTACCATTTTCTGCACAGACAAAGGGTTTCTCTCCTGTATGGAGACGCTGATGTGTTTTAAGTTGCCCACTCTGAACAAAAGCCTTCCCACACTCTGGGTAATCACACAAATAAGGTCTTTCACCTAAGGGGGGGAAAATCCCTTTCTTGAGTTTCTTCCAGGAATTTCTTGCATAAAATAAACAAAGCCCTCATTTTGCTAAAAATTGCCAGAACCAGTGTGAATCAAATTAGATAAATCTCAACTTACAAACATTTAATGGCAGTTCAAAATTACAATTGATACACCACCTTTCCCGTCACATGATCATAATTCGGCTATTTGGCAACCAGCTCATATTTATGGTCACATGATCAAGATCTACAACCCCCTTGCTTCTGACAAGCAGTCAATTGGAGAAGCCAGATTTGCTTCATGGTGTGTGCAATTCACTTAATGGGACTCTTAACATGATAAAAATGGTTATAAAATTGAGTCTAGTCATGTGATGACTTGTTTACTGACCACATCACTTACTGACCAAAATTTTGGTCCCAACTGTGCCAAAGATGCTTTTTTTTTCAAAAGGCAAGTGGATTTCGTTTTTCTTTGAAGACTTTTGCTTCACATTCAAGAAGCTTCTTCAGATCTAAATGGATGGTGGGGTACAGGAGGATTTATATTCTTAGCAGACAATTGGTCATTTGCATTCTTTTAGAGTTGATGAGGCCACTCTGGGGTTTATCTGTTTAATCAGGGTCACCTGAATAGTACAAACGGTTGTAGAGCCTTCTTGGAATTGCTGAAAAGCCTGTGTTGCACAGGCCTGTCAAATGGGTGGCCCACTGGCTGGATACATCATGTGCAGGCCATGCTTACCCCAGCTCTGCAAAGGCAAAAAAGTCTCGATATGTCACAATCCTGCCTGTGACGCAATCAAGTGACAACTGTGGTGTTGTAGGCTGGGGATAGATGATGTCATACCCCTTCCCCTCTGTTGAGAGAGGGCTGTCCAATGTTGACATAGCTAACCCCTTTGACCCCTCTTTCAAACCAGCTGTCCTCTCCAAAATGTGGACTTTGCTGTCTTCAAAAGAGTGGCCTTTGTCTTTAAATGCAGATTGACTACTGAGTCTTGTCCTGATGGGTTTGTTCTCAATTCTCAGTCCTAACTATGGTTATGAGTTGAGGATTATCTGTATTATTTTTTAACTCTGTTCATTAGTTTGAAAGGATGCTAAACATCTGAGACAGCCCAATTAAAGGCTTTTGGTTTTTTTTGCAAGTATGCTGTTAGTCATTTTTCTAGACCATTTAAAAACTTTTTTCGGTAAAGCAAACTTCCTGTCAGAGCCTCTTGAAAAAATGTTGCATTTATATATAAAGATTCCTCAGTAAGAGATAAAATTCCAAATTAAGCTTTAAGAACAGAATAAATTTCCTAAAAATTAAGCACATGTATTTAGTTGAAAAATTTAATATATATTTAATACAGCTTTATTCCTTACAACACTGTAGTATAGTGTGAAATACCTATAATTTTGGGTTTAACAGCTCTTTAATAGCTGAACATTCTAAGGAACTAAGAAGACATTAATGGGATTATTGCTTCTCCCTTTCAATGGAAAAACAACACTCCACGTGACACCCTAATCCCAATTGACATTATTTCAAGGTGCAACAAAACATAACATGGGCAATACTGATCTTAGTCTCCTGAAGTGAATAACTTCTCACCTATAATTTTGCACTGTCAAGTCCCATCTTATTCAAAATCTGAGGGTTACAACATATCCAGAACTAAGTTGTTGCATAACAAATCATTCTAAAGTAGTGGGTCTAATAAGAGATACTGTTTATCCAGTCCACTTACCAGTATGAGTTCTTTTGTGTGCCTGCAAAGACTTCTCTCTTGGGAAAACTCTGTTGCAGACATTACAACGTATTCTGCTAGATGAATGCTCTCCCTCACTTATTAGATCTCGGACTGTCTCTGCTCTTGGTCGGCCTCTTCTAATCCCATCCTAGTAAATTAAAGTCTGTTAACAATCTAAAACAGTGGGGGGGGGGGGTGTTTCTCAAAAAGTACCATACAAAGTGTGTGATAGCAAAAGAAAAGATATTTCTTAAGTCATAAAGAGCTAGTTAAAGAATTAAACGGGATGCACTCCCAATTCAGGGCTCTTATCCATTGAAGGTGCGGTACATAAAAACTTACTTTAGTTTTTATGATGCTAACAAACCTGCACCCCCCACAGCACTATTTACATAAGATGCTTTTAAAATAAAATAAAATAAACGAACTGTAGTTGAGATGACACCACTGCTGCTGCTTCTTGTTTTTCACTTCAGAGGGAATGTTCAGGGGTGGCATCTTTTTTTAGCAGCCTGTTTCAACTACCGCACATTTTCCTTACCCTATAGGACAGGGGTCTCCAACCTTGACAACTTCAAAGCCTGGCAGACTTCAACTCCCAGAATTCCTCAGCGAGCAAAGCTGGCTGG
>JANHFR010005488.1:40892-51039 GCA_032468015.1 Mimophis mahfalensis
CATTAGTCAAGACTATGAGTTCAAGATTTTAATAAAGCTTCTAATAATAAATAGACTTGTAAGACTTTTTGGCCATGACTATTTATTTATTTTGGTGCTTCCAAGTCCATATTGACCCCTGAGCACTGCCTGGACCACTGCAGTCCCTGCAGCTTTCTTGGCAAGACTTTGAAAGTGGGTTACCACTGCCATCTTTTTAAGGCTGAGAGAGAGAGTGACTGCCCCAAGGTCAGAGATTTAAATTCTGTACAGGGCAAAATTTTGTTCATCTTTACAATTTAAGATCTGAGGGTGAACAGATACAACTTGAGCTGCCTCAAGGTATGATTCAAGGCAAAACTTGGCCAGAGATTATTATGGAACAGCTGAATTGTTTTGAGTGGAATCATAGTGTTAGTTAACCTGTCAAATTTCATCTGGATGCATGCAAATTTAAAAAGGAAGGAAGGAAATAATCTCCTTGCAGCTTTTCAAAGGGAGAGATAGCAGGATGGGGTGGGGGTGGGGGAAGAAACAGCCAAAAACCAGGAGCATGTGTGATGGGGAAGCAAAAATTGCACAACTGAAGTCCCTCTTTATATGCATTTGATGTTGGTGCTTATACGAAAGGGTGAGGATTTCACTGTCACAACTGCTATCTTGGTTTTCTGCTCCTTTCCACACAGATGGCCTTGAACTTCAGTTATACCAAAAAATATAGAAAGTATCACACAACTTAATAAATTAAACAATTAAAAACAAAATCACTCCAACTTTGTTTAAAAAGTCTTTTCCACTTGCTTTTCTGCTGTTCAAATAGCCTTTCTAAAAGCATGTCAACCTGGGAAGAATAATCTTACTTTCAGAAAATGCATCTACCAATTTAACAGTAAGCATTCTTTGGTTATGCTAGTATCAAAAGTTTGGAAATCTGGTTTGTAACAAGAAGATATTTGGTGACAATAATGATTCTTAATTCTGAGATGTGAGCTATCTCAATCACTATAAAGATCTCTTAGCCCCCAGAGCTTTGCCTTAAGGATTGTAGGACCTCTCTTCCCAAGTCAGTGTAAAGTCCAGCATAAGGTGACCAAATTCCTGCATTAGTCAAGCAGGGCACCATCGATGGGGGGGGGGGAACACGGCTGCGCACACGCCTCCCAGCATGTGCTGGCAGCACAGTGGGGCAGCGCTGCAGCACGGCAGTGGCAGTAGTGGCCCGGTGGGGCGGAACAGCCGCACGGTAGCGGTAGCGGCCCGGTGGGGCAGAGCAGCCTCATGGCGGCGGTAGCAGCCCAATGGGGCAGAGCAGCCGCACAGCAGTGGTAGCGGCACGGCAGGGCAGAGCAGCGGCATGGTGGCACAGCAGTGGCGCAGGACGGCGGCAACAGCGGGTGGGCAACAGCGGGTGGGACATTTTTTAAAAGACGCGGGACACGGGACAGATTGCTAAACAGCAAGATTGTCCCGCCAAAAGTGAGATGTCTGGTCACCTTAGTCCAGCAGAATGCAGTATGAAGTTTCTTAGAGGAAAATTCAGTGTTTGTTCATTTAAGCTGTAGTATTCAAATGCCTCAAAGCATTTGACAGAATTCTTCAGCATTCACTCCCTCAGAAGTTACAGACAAAACTGAGCAAACCAGCAAATGTTCCTTTAACTAAACTATACTATTTTCACTTAAACTGGCTTCTCTGTAACATACAAATGAGGAGGAAACACTAAAGTGCCTCATTCCTCAAACTCCGAACTTCCCCACGGATTATAGTTTATGCAGATTAAACTCTGCATCTTTGCCTTTCCCAGAGGGAGGGCATGCAACAGATATTAAAATGTAAACCAAATTAATGTTAGCTCCATTAAACTTTAAGAGCTGATTCCTCTCTGTAATATTAAGATAAAATCACCAGGACCTTCTGGGAATCAGTCCTATAATTACAGCCATACTATATGTTAACTGCATATGCTCTGCATTGACCAGCTGTGCCCGCTGTCTGTTTCTTAGGGTATTGATAACTTTGCAGCTTTTTTTTCTTCCCATGCAATATGTAACAAACAACTTTGCCTTTCTTACATAGAAAGGTGATTACACAAAGAGTAAACAGCTCTTCACCCTCTTCTCTGCTGTGCTGAATTGGCTGCTGTGATGAATGAGCATCTGTGAATGGAGAGGAAGCTCTGTGGGTGGCTGTTTCTTTCAACCTCTTTTGAGAGAACTGTTGTGCAAGACTCCTCAGGCCTTTGAAAAGAAAAATAATAAACTAACACGAGGGGAAAGCCCTTTTATTTCTTCAGCAAATTGAGGGAGAAATTGGGAACATGTCTGCTGAATTATCAAGATGCCCCCTGTGTGCCCATGTTTTTGAATTGTGTTTCTCTTGGCAAATCTATTTTTGGTCACAGCAATGAGCAGATAAACAAGGGACCGCACCAGAGAGCTTCGGAAGGGTTTTCAAAAGACAGCTCTGCACTTCTTGGATATGTTAGCAATTTAAAACATGCCTCTAACCTTGAGATATTCACACCTTACACTAACCTAAATAAGCTTTGGACAGAATGTGTAGCATAAGGTTTGCAGTGCTGCAGAGATGGGGGAGAAATCCATGGCTCCTGACTATTAAGGATGCACAATTATTGGGTATTGTGATTAGATAATGAAAGACCTGCTTCTAATAAATCTGCCTCTTTGAGACCTCATGGCCAAGTCTAACCAAGCACTTGAAAATTCTGCTGAATAACAACGCTCCCCCCACTCTTTTCTTCTACAGATGGTGGCTTTTGTCATTTGCCATCAAATAGGAGGTAAAGTATGCCTTACAACACATTTGTATATTTTTAAACCTTTCAGGGGCACGTTTTCTTCCTATAGAATAGATCAGGTAACATAAACCCTGGATGAAATCGCTTCATCTGAAGTAGCTGATGAACATCCCTGATGACTCCTCACAGTAGGTTGCGAAAAAATTGATTAGCTTATTCCAGCCAAAACTAATTATTGTATAGATTGTTAAGTATTTGAATCATTTCGGTGGGAAATTCAAGCAATCCAATTGGATGGGGGGCTGGTCCCAACAGTATATATAGGCTCGAGTTCTCCCAGCCTGTTGCTGGGTCCTAACCATGATTAAAAGAGCTGTTGCATGAAATCACTCTTGGCTACCGAGTCCTCATTCCCACGCCTAGATCTCTGGATCTAACATTGGCAACGAAGGTGGGATTCTGAGGCACGAGCCAGTATGACCCAGCGGGTTTCGGAGCAATGAGCCACGCCATGGCTACCTATTCCACTCCCCCGCCATTCCAGCAGAAGACTGAAAAATGGGAGGACTACATGACCCGTTTCGAGTGTTCCCTCCATGCCTCCGAGCTCAGCAGCATCTTGGACGACAGGAAGTGGGCACTTTTCCTCACCCACTGTGGCAGCACCGTTTCAGCATCACTAAGGCTCTAGCAAGACCAACGCCGATGATGTCGATATCCTGGACAGCACTACAGATGGCGCTGGGGAAGCACTACTCCCTGGCATCACCCAAATAACCACCGAATTGAGTTTTGGGAGCAGGTACAGCGAGAGGACGAGTTGATCAATGACTTCATCACTGCACTGTGAGCGGCAGCCATACCGGCCAAGTTCAGGAACCTAGACAAGGCCCTGATAGGTCACCAACACCCAACTCTGGAGACGTCTCCTAGTTCGCCAGGACCTGACCCTAACGATTGTGCTAGATGAGGCAAGGGCACACAAATCGTCCTCATCCGCAGAGATGGCATTGCAGTGACCCAAGGCGGCCCAAGGAGTGACCAAGACGGCCTCCGTGCACCACGAGGAGGCCAGCACCAATGAAGGCAAGACATCGGGAGAAGACGTGTGCATGACTGAGGGGAGAAACCCAGCGAGAAGCCCCCACAACTGCGCTAGCTGTGGCAGCCCCCACCACAGGTCCCATTGCAGGTTCTGAGAAGCGATTTGCCGCCACTGTAACAAGCGAGGGCATACGCTAGGGCCTGCCAAGTGGAAAACCCAGCGAGAAATTTCCTGCCAAAAGAAATGGCAGCGAAAGACAAAAGAGCCAATCAGAAGCGCCATTTTAATGGCGGCGCCAAGTTTGAAAGGACTGAAGTGCATACACTGAGCATCGACCAAGCGAGCACAGAGAGAGGGGAGATGGTCTTCATGACCGTGCAGATCAACGAAAGAGACTGCCGCATGGAGATCGACTCCGGCTCACCCATCTCGATCGTATCGTGGGACTGGGTCAAGTAAGCATTCCCCAAGCTCCAGCAATGAGACCTCGAACTGCAGCGCATCCGAATCTGGGACTGCCAAGGAAAAACCCTTCCAGTGGCAGGCAGAAAATAATTCCTCGTCCGCTATGGCAATGCCGCAGCAAGATTGCCCCTCACCATAGTGCATGGCTGTTTCCCCAGCCTCTTGGGCATGAACTGGTTCCCAGCACTTGGTTCGGGCATCACCGGAGTGCACAGTGTCACTGTCCACCTGCCAGACAACGCGACCACCATACGGAACGACCTCTTGGCAGAGTTCAGGGACGTCTTCAAGACCAGACTGGGCAGGTATGTGGGGACCCCCATCTCTTTCAGACTTGACCCTAATGTCACCCCAATCTGGTTAAAGGCCAGGCGGGTTCCCTTAGCGCTCAAACCCAGGGTCAAGAAGGAGCTCGACAAACTCGTGGCACAAGGAATCCTAGTCCCAGTTGACCACGCTAAATGGGAAACCCTGATTGTAATGCCGGTTAAGCCAGATGGGACTGTGCGCATTTGCGCTGACTACAAGTGCACGATCAACAAGGCCTTACAGCCGAGCGCCTATCCAGTTCCTGTTATCCACCATCTACTGCACTCCCTGGGGCCAGGAAAAATTTTTGCCAAATTGGACCTGGCCCAAGCTTACCAGCAGCTACCGGTGGATGAAGCCACTGTAGAGGCCCAAACAATAGTGACCCACTGGGGCACCTTAAAGTGCACGTGCCTCCAATTTGGGGTCAGCATTGCACTGGGACTTTTTCAGAGCACCATGGAAAGGCTCCTCCATGGTCTCCCAGGGGTCGTGCCGTATTTTGATGACGTACTCATCATCGTCAATGACCCCAGACAACTGAAGGAGCGGTTAGCTGCCGTCCTGACAAAATTCAGAGCAGCCGGCCTCCGAGTCAAAAAAGAAAAATGCCTACTTGGGGTCCCCTCCGTAGAATTCCTGGGCTATCACATCAACCAGAAAGGAATCCACCCCACAGAGAGCAAGGTCAGGGCAATTAAGGACGCCCCAACCCTGAAGTCCAAACAGGAGCTGCAAGCCTTCTTGGGACTTTTGAATTTCTATGCGGTTTTCCTTAAAGATAAAGCCACCGCAGCCGAGCCCCTCCACAAACTCTTATCGCCCAAAGCCACATGGAAATGGGGGAAAGAAGAAGAACTGGCATGAAGAACTGTCAAAAATTTACTTTCGCAGGACAGTTTCCTGATCCAGTACAACGCCACCATCCCGCTCGTCCTTGTCTGCGATGCCTCACCCTTCGGCGTGGGTGCTGTCCTCGGCCACAGATTGCCCAATGGCCTGGAAGCACCCATCGCATTTTACTCTCGGACATTGTCGCCCGCCGAGAGAAACTATGGCCAGATTGACAAGGAAGCACTGGCAGCAGTTGCAGGAGTCAAAAAATTTCATGACTACCTGTATGGGAGGGAGTTCGAACTAGTGACGGATCACAGACCACTACTTGGACTGCTCACCGGTGACTGACCGACACCCACAGCCCTATCGCCAAGGATGCAGCACTGGGCACTTTTCCTGTCTGGCTACGCCTACCGTTTGAGCCATTGCCCCGGAAAGAACATGGGAAACACCGATGCACTCAGCAGCTGTCCCCTCCCAGATGGAGCAACAACAGACGCCACCATCCTTTTGTTGGAAATTTTGGACTCAGCCCCAGTCACCTCGGACGAGGTGGCCTGTGCCACCAGCAAGGACAATGAACTGCGAACCGTCACCAGTTGGGTAAAAAGGGGGTGGCCAGCAAAGGGGGAAGGGTACAACTTCAAAACATATTTTGCGAAACGGGACAAACTGAGCTGCATGGGGGGATGCCTGTTGTGGGGTGACAGGGTGGTTATTCCGGCAAGTCTGCGGGAAAGGGTGCTGGAAGTATTGCACACGAGCCACCCAGGGGTGGTAAGGATGAAGGGCCTGGCAAGAAGCTACGTCTGGTGGCCCCTCATGGACAAAGACATTGAACTCTGGGTGGGGAAATGCAGCCCATGCCAGCTGTCCAGACCAACCCCCCCCCCGGTGGCACCAGTGTGAGAGTGGGAGCAACCGTCCGGCCTGTGGCAGAGACTCCATATAGACTTCGCAGGCCCATTCCACAGGCAAACCTTTTTAATAATTGTGGATGCTTACTCCAAATGGCTGGAGGTTAAGCTAATGAAAGGCACCACCGCCCGGGCAGTCATCACGGAGTTAAGACAACTTTTTGCCACCCACGGCATTCCTGATGTAGTCATGTCAGACAACGGGCCACAATTTACAGCAACCGAGTTTGAAGGGTATCTTGCCTCCCTGGGTGCCCGGCACGTACTCACAGCTCCTTTCCGGGCACAGGGAAATGGTCAGGCAGAAAGCTTCGTCAGAAGCACGAAGGAAGCCCTCTCGCGACTAGGCCCAGGTGACTGGCAGGAGCGAATAGGTGTCTTCCTGCTAGCTCAACACAACCTCCCATGCATGGCCACGGGGAAAAGCCCAGCGGAGCTCCTGATGGGCAGGAGGCTCCGATGCACCCTTGACTGGCTAAACCCACAGTATTCCCCGATAAATTTAAGGTAGAGGGTGAGAGGCCCAGGGAGTTTGAAATAGGGACACCAGTCTATGCCAGGAGTTACGCCGCCGCCCCTTGTGGGAAGCAGGGACAATCTCCGAGAAATTGGGGCCACTGTCATACCGGGTGGATTTGGGGGACGGTCGGATGTGGAAGCGCCACATCGACCAACTCTGATGGTGATTTTGGACCGAGAACGATGTAGACGAAGGCATGCCCCAGCCGGCGCAACCGACCCCCAGAACACCAACCCCCATGAGAAACATCACCCAAAGCTAAGCCGGTGGACTTATCTGCAAGTGCCAAGGTCGCAAACATTCAAAAGCTGGACACACCCAAACAACCAGTCCAACAGGGGGCGGAGTGGAGCACAGCAGAGCAGTCTGCCCCACTCAATGCCTCACAGCCGACTGAGCTGTGCAGATCAACTAGGGTGCGGGCACGCCCTAGTCATCTGAGAGATTATGTATGTTAATCGTTTTCTAATCATTCCAAGTGCATTCTGGGGGGAAGGGGTGTTAAGTATTTGAATCATTTTGACGGGAAATTCAAGCAATCCCATTGGATGGGGGGTTTGTCCCAACAGTATATATAGGCTCGAGTTCTCCCAGCCTGTTGCTGGGTCCTAACCATGATTAAAAGAGCTGTTGCGTGAAATCACTCTTGGCTACCGAGTCCTCATTCCCACACCTAGATCTCCGGATCTGACACAGATAGTCCTTGATTTACAACCTTAACTGAGCCCAAAATTTCCATTGCTAAGCAAAGCAGTTGTTAAGTGTCTTATTTTATAAACCTTGTTTGCCACAGTGCTTTAGCAAAGCACTGCAGTTGTTAAGTAACTCATGTGGTTGTTATGGACTTTGCTTGAGAAGGTCATAATTAAATGACCCCAGAACAGTGCAACCGCCATAAGTACATGCCAGTCGCCAAGCACCAGAATTTTGATCATGTGACCATGGGGATGTTGCAACAGTCATAAGAATGAAAAACCATCATAAATCACTTTTTTTAAAATGCTGTTGTAACTTCGAACCATTACTAAATGAATGGCTGTAAGTTGAGGACTATCTGTACGTGGTTTGGATGACACAGTTGCAAAAAACTAAACGAAACAGGGACAGGTTAGGATGCATGATTGGAGATAGCTGGGTGAGGTAATCCAATGGATGAGTAGTGTATTTTCAGAAGTTCATACAAATAGTTTTGCAGCTTTAACCAGTAATAATAATAAAGATGGAATTCTATATGTGAGATTTTAGATATAGAAAGCAAGACCTATATCTACCACTGACCTGTAAAACTCTTTTTCTTATGCTTGCATGTATTTATATGGTCACCCATCTTAAACAATTCTGGGTCATGAGATGGTGCAGATGGGGAGTATCATCCATATGTTATCCTCACAATGAAAAAATCTGTAAGATATTTAGACCAATGACTGGCCCAAAGTCACCCAGGCAGTCTTATAGTGAGTGAAGACCTGAATTTGGATTCAACTGATTCTACTCTAAAAATCTTGACCTCTGCAGCACACTGGTTCAGTAGGAGCAATTAATAAGCAAGTCTTATATCCACTAGCAGACTATACAGAGACAACTAAATTGCTTTTAGTAGGTATGGTTAGTTTCAAATAATGCAGAATTCTTGCCTGATCTGTCTGACTGTCTAGCTATCTCTATTATCTATCTATCTATCTATCTATCTATCTATCTATCTATCTATCTATCTATCATTTACCTACTATGCATCCATCCATCATTCATGAATGATATGATACCATTAACAAAGGTAAATGAAGTCTCTCAGCATGATTTGGACAGGTAAAAAGTTTTTTGTGTAGACTAGAGCCTGTGACACCCAGTGCTGTATCTGTCTTACCTTTTGCATCAACACTACTTAGACAGAAAGCTGAATTGCATGAGTGGGTCTGAAAGAGTCTCTATACATAATAGAAGGAAATGAGCTTTGATTTTACAGTCCCTGTTACACTGCACTTATAGTACACATGAGATATATATTTTTAAAGTGTTGCATAGGCAGCAGATAACATATGACTCCTCCACAATGCAAAACTTGCCAATGAACTTTGCCAAGAAAATCTGCCAGCCTAGAAAAAAAAATCATCAGAGGATGGTGAATGCTTCAATCTTTTAATAAAGATTTAGAGTGTTTGAGATTTTATTTTTATAGTGTAGTAGGATACCTTTTCCATTGGTTCACTATTTTTTCTATACAAGCCCATTGCTGGATAATTTGGAGGCTACTGAGTTTATTCACATTATCTCTGTTTTAAAAGCCTACAGAGGGATTTTTTTTTTCAGAACTTATTGTGTTAAAACCCTTGAAACTCTCTTGGGAAAATATTGCAGAATTAATTTCCTCCAAAAAGTCTATTGTCTATGCTATTTTCTTACAATTCTGCCAAAAATAAAAGGGCTTCATATATCTTGAAGTTTCTCATTATAACCTATGGACAGAACTCTTCTCAGATAATATCGCAAATCACTTTGGACTGAGTCTTGTTGCCTTTATATCTGAAAAGATAAATTCATATTCATTCTTGACATCATCACAGCTTGAATTCAAATCAGACCTTGGCTATGTTGTGATTGGAATCTTTTTTAATCTGTGGTGGCACAGTGGTTACAATGCAGTATTGCAGGCTAATTCAGTTCACTGCCAGGAGTTCAATCTTGACTGGTTCAAGGTCGACTCCGCCTTTCATCCTTCCAGAGTCAGTAAAATGGGGACCCAGATTGTTGGGGGCAATATACTGACTCTGTAAACCACTTTTAGAGGCTGCTGTAGCATTATAAAGCATTATATAAGTCTAAGTGCTACTGCTAATCCTCTTAGTAGCATTAACTGCATCCCAAGAAGTGACTTCCTGCCTGTGCTAATCATTATGGTGAATCTGCTTAGGTTCAGTGGTGATTGACCTGATGTGCAAGATGGCATTTATATAGAATGAAAGTTTTTTAATTATTAGCCCTACCATTAGAAGGGCCAGCAGAGATTCTTCTAGCCTGGAGCATTGGCTCTCAGATAACATATTCTTTAAAGCTATGTTGTTTATCTTTAAAGGAAGCAAAAATGAGGCTGGACCAAAGTAGAGGCAGATAGAGCATTTTGGTTTTGTAATAGAGGAGGAGTTGAGAATTGTGTGTGTGCTTGTCTGTGGAAGTATTTCTTTACTTTTACCATTTCTCTTTTTTTCTTGCTTATCTTTTTCTTTATCAGTTCTTAATAGTAACTGCAGTGGTTCTGACTGAAACCTTTCTCCTTTCTGAATGTTATTACAAGAAAAAAACGCTACCAATTTTAAGAGAAT
>JANHFR010005493.1:49885-68205 GCA_032468015.1 Mimophis mahfalensis
AAGCTCTAATGAGCAGGCATATACATGGAATGAAGGCTGTTGCTGAGCACAATGAGTTGTGCTCTTAGATTGTAAGCGTCCTGAGTCTTCGGAGAAGGGCGGGATATAAATGGGATTTAAAAAAAGAATAAATAAATAAATAAATACAGATAGCGTGGAAAATGTTCTTGCTTAATAGTATCAACTGCATGCAATTTTGGTAAAATATCAGCTTCTGTACTATATTGAGACACAGCTTCTGTACTACATTAACAATGCTGAATAAAAGAAAATCAATTGCTTTATTTTGTTATAAAGTTTTTGGGGTTTTTGAGATTTTCATAAGATGACACTACCATTGTAAGAAGAAGCAACAAACAATTTGAGATCTGTCAGAAGAGTACAAAAGCCGACACATTCATATCAAGAATTAGAATCATAAATCATAAATGTTTGGAGAATACTAAAAACAATGCTACTCCAGCAGTAGCATACAGGGATGCGTGTACAATGATTCCACTACTGTGCATTGTTAATTTATAATTTAAATTACTTTAAGGTTACCTTCCAGCCAAGGTGAGACAATGTGGAACAATTAAACAGCAAATACCAGTATTAATCAAAATGCAATGATTAATAAAGCGTAAATAAAGCTTTAATGAAAAGTTAACCCATCTTCAGATTATAAAAATCAGAAGCCATGCAGCTCCATAAAATACACCTCTTAAGAAAAGTTCTCAAAAAGCAAGTCTTATCTTTTGACATTTCCTAAAGTTCTGCGGTAATACAATAGAGATTACTGAAAGCTCTCATCAATCTACTGGGTAGGGATGGTGAGGAGAGTAATGGAGGATAGAGAAGTTCTAGTATAAAGCTTAAACCATTGTCTTGCTAGCAAAGACCATATGCCTTCAGGTTCCTTCTCCTAAACATTTTCACCTACAAGTTCTTGATGGTGAATATCTTCTTTGGGCATTGAACTAGCTCGTCAATCTAGGTATCCCTTGATTCACAATTGTTTGTTTAATGATATTTCAAAGTTACAATGGCCATGAAAAAAGTAATTTATAACCAGGGGTGGGCTCCAAAATTTTTAGCGATGCATTCTCTGTCCGGTTGCTGGGTGGGTATAGCCTTGGTGAGTGTGGCCTAGTCACCCTCCTACACCATGGGGGAACATTTTTCACCCTCCCTGGGCTCTGGAGGTTTTCCTTGAGCCTCCGGGAGGATGGAAACAGCCTCCCCTGGGCTCTGGAAGCCCTCTGGAGGCCAGAATCAGGCTGTTTCTGGACTTCTGGAACTTCTGGGAGGCCCATTTTTTGTACTCCCAAGGCTCTGGAGGCTTTCCTTGAACTTCCGGGAGGGTGAAAATGGCTTCTCCCGGGCTCTGGAGGCCGTAAATGGGCCCATTTCTGGCCATCCAATTTTTACCCTCCCTGTACCTCTGTGTGGGCCGGGCATCTAAAATGGGCTGCATGAGATTTCTGAGAGGAGCAGGTCAGTGTGGCCAGCCAGGGACAGGTGTGGCCAGTCAGGGGTGGGAGGGGCCAGCCAGGAGTGGGATTTGGGGGTTTGCTGAACTGGACAGATTCTTAGCAAGGGGATTGCCCAAACCCCTGCTAACATCCAGCAGCATACCCTTGTTTATAACCCATCCTCAAAGTTTTGACTGTCACACCACCCCTAAAGTCATGTGATCACAATTTGGGCACTTGAGAGTTGGTATGCATTTACAATGGTTGTCACTTCTTGTGTCATGGGACTGAGTTTTGTGAGCTTCCCTGATGGCTTCTGACAAGGAGAGTCAATTGGGAAACTGGATTTGCTTAACAGTCACATGATTCACTTAACAATCAGGTGATTTGCTTAACATCTGAGGTAAAAATGATCATAAAATCAGATCTGGTCTCAAGCCTTAGAGCAGTGGTTCTCAACCTGTGGGTCGGGACCCCTTTGGGGGTCGAACTACCCTTTCACAGGGGTTGCCTAAGACCATTGGAAAACACATATCTCAATATAAATACAGGTGTATGTGAAAATAATTTTATGGTTGGGAGTCACCACAACATGAGGTACTCTATTAAAGGGTCGCAGCATTAGGAAAGTTGAGAACCACTGCCTTAGAGGGAAGGTGAATTAGAAGATTCCTCCTGTATGACTGAATAGATTTGTGCAGTTCCTTAGCATTGGAATGTTTGTTTGTTTATTTATTTGTTTGTCTATCTATCTATCTATCTATCTATCTATCTATCTATCTATCTATCTATCTATCTATCTATCTATCTATCATTTGATTTATATACCGCCCTTCTCCCAAAGGACCCAGGGCAGTTTACAGGACTGCTGTAATATATTCTGCTATATTGTATTAAATTAATGGATGTTAAATTTTGTTAGTTATCATGTTGTTTTAGTCCTATTTACACAAGGCAGGATAATCAATTCCTTAGTCAGTTGATGACCGGAGCAACATAGAAACTAATTATTAAAAATCTAATATAGTCATCTTTCCTTTCCTTTTGGGGAACAGAAGACTTCAGAAGAATCAATCATATACATAACACTGCAGTTTTCATTCATGAAGATCTGTTTGTGTTCAACTGAGACTAAAAAAACCCTCCTGAGTGGATAATGAAAGTCCCCTTTATCAATTTAAGTACAATTCCTCAATAGATTTAAAGAGGTAGGTAATACTTACTCTATCGCCCTTAAGGCCCATATCACCTTTAAATCCAGGGAAGCCATCTTCACCCTATATTTTTGTAGTGAGAAAAGGAAACATAATAGAGTTCCTTAAAAAAATCAGAACGGTAGTTGTTAAAGAATTTGGATAAATTAATATAATGCATTTGACAACCATAGCTATTTTCAAACGAAGCCTTTTTTATAGTCGTAGACTGGCACAACATAGCTATTTTGCTGTAAGTCACAATAATTTACATTACTAAAGCTGGATCATAATACACCAAATTACTGCAATATGGCAATTTCTGTATCCAGAAAAAAAAAGTCACAGCTGAGTTGAATTACATTTCAGCTTTAAAAAAAGAAAAATGAATAATGAGAAAGGTGCTTAAGGCAACAGGAACATTCATTTCTTAATTCATCAATGAAGCTCTTCATTATAACATTACTTTTCCTCATTAAATTTCCTCCTTATATTTCCAGTTTTAAAAGCGTTGGGATTTTTTCCCATCAGATATTTCACGTTCAAACATCAACTGGAATATAACCCAAAGATGCCACTACTGATTAAAGGCTTATAAACATTGCCATATTTTACTTGTTGCAATGATGCAGTAACCACAACAAATCTGCACCTGGAAAGTTAAAAAAACAGCATTTCCAAGTCATCTGGTCAATGAAATCCAGTATTTTATCTAATTCAGAATAGGATTGTTCTGTTGACAGACTTTGTTTCTCTTTTTTATGTTATCTTTTCTGATGCTGGTGGATGAGCCAGGATCATTGGGACCAAGCACTAGAATGCTTCTGTTATATATCAATAGTATTATGAGCCTTGGCAAATATTTTCTAGGATTCCTTAGTAGGCTGCTTTCTATGAATTCACATTTGAATACTACCGGACATAATTAGTATCTCCCAAATTAGAACGTGAATATATCTTTTTTTCCCCACTTCTCTAAATTTTGCCAAGCAGTTCTCAGATCAAACACACAGACTAAGGGGCAAATTTAAAGAAGTGGAGGTTAAATTTTATGAATTTTCCTGAGTACAAAAACAACAACAACTGTATGTCAAATTTTGTAAACTTAAAAAAAAAAATCTAGATATATTTATTACAGTTATTGCTTTCCAGCAGTATATACCAATTGATCTTTAGGGGGAAATTCACATTTTGTAGAGTATGAAAAGATTGGTTCATTACTGCTTCTGATATTTTTATCATGTTCATAGAGTCCCTGTAATCTTTAATGGAATTATAGATGCTATAAATAATATCTCAAAAATCAGGAATCCTGGGAAATGTAGTTCCCAGCAATAATGATGATAGAATTATTGGCCATTGATTAATTAAAGGAACTTTTCTTATGCACCACATCAAAGTAGTCAGAAAACTTAGCTTTGTCCCTACAAATTATTCTAATTGTCCTAGATAAGTAGTTCATAAAAGACCACTGATCTACATGGAAAAGCCTAAATTGCTAACCCTGGAGACCACTGTTTTACTATTATTAGTTTTTCCAGTAGCCATACTGAAAAATAGTCCCACACACCTAAAGAATTGAAAACACCTAGCAAATTGGCTTAATAATTATATACAATATCAATCTTCCAACAGATTGTGTTCAACTGTTAAACTCTCTCTCATTCATAAACAACTATCATATTTTCTGTGGAAGATGACCCTGAGGGGGGGGGGTTAAATATGTTATCAGTCTTAAGTTGTTTCATGCCCACAAGAGATCTAAGTCCAGCCCACCTTGAATTCCGCTGACTCTTATTTACTGCCCATTTGCTTTGACCGTTAGTAGTTCAGATTCTTATAGATTCTTATAGACAGCTTAAGCTTGCAATACACCTTTATGTTCATCTGAACTGCCTGGATTTCTTGATTTCTCATGCTTGACATTTCCTGACCTATTTTTAAAGAAGTACAAGAAAATTTTTGCTGAAACCATTGGGCCATCTGAAGACATTTCAGGAGGGTACTCTGACACTATGGCAAATTCTCAGCCACCATATAATAATTTTTCGTCTAAATATAATAGACATTATTTTTGCTTAAATTTTCCCATTTAGTTGGGGTGGGTTTTTTGCAATAGAATATAAAAGATAAATAAATTACCTTTTCACCTTTGCCACCCTTTAGCCCTCGGACACCATCAGCACCCTATAGGAAAACACAGATGACAATGGCCAAGGGACCAGATTAGCAAAAATTAATGCCAGGTTGATTGTTTATCAAACAAAAACATAATGTTAGCCATACCTTTACACCACGGGGACCAGGATAGCCAACTGGTCCTTGAGGGCCTGCAGGTCCCTAGAAGACATTGAACTTTATTTAGATTATGCTATGCGAAATTTAATCAGTGTACACATACTATGACAACACACACAATGATACCCATTTACTTTTCAAAAGTATCAGCAGTTGCTGTTTTGAACATGCTTTCATAATACAATCTACATGGTTCAATCATAAATATCCAGAAATGTGTTAATTATGATCGACTTACAATCATTCACTTAGTGACCGTTTGAAGTCACAAGGGTACTGAAAAAAAATGACATGACCGGTTTTCACATGTAGGACCACTGCAGCATCCCCATGGTGATGGGATCAAAATTTGGGTGTTTGACAACTGGCATGTGTTTATTACAGCTGCATTGTCATGTGAGCACAAATGGTAACTTTCCCAGTCACCTTCCAACAAACAAAATTAACCAAGAAGCCAGCTTTGCTTTAACGATTGCATGCTTCACCTAAAAACTGCAATGATTCGCCTAGCGACCATGGCAAAAAAATTACTGTAAATGGGGCATCACTCACTTAACAACTGTCTTGCTTAGCAACCGACATTTGGGGTTCCATTGTGGTCATAAATTGAGAACTGCCTGTGTATTGCATCAGCCAAGAAGCCCAAATTGTGAATGGGTACATAATGGTAGTCAACTGAGGAATTATTTAGTAAAACTTGTACTAAGAAAGGCTCTTCAAGTGTATTGGGAAATAAATATGGAATTTTAAACCAAAGCTACAGTGAACTGTGCCATGCAAATCCATCTAAATTGAATGATGAATTATATAGCTATTTGGGACAATTTTGTACCTTAATATACGCAATTTTTAAAAATCACATCAAATAGATCTTTATTTATACTAATTTATCAGCATTAGGAAATACTATGATAGCATTGGGCATGCTATCCTTAGTTCCTATATTTTTTAACAGAAGGACGCATATGGGCTGACTCTCTTTTTTTATTTATGATAGGATAAATAGGGGGGGAGGCAGGCACAGGTGACTGGGAGGGTGTGGCCAATTGGGTGGGTGTGGCCAGATTGACACTACTCTCCAAACTGCTCACATGTTTCCTCTTTGCATTGGGTAGACCGGGCTGAAGCTATGCGGGCCCAATCTTTCTTCTTCACAATGGGTAGACCAGGGTGGCCCCATGGGCCGCAGCCAACCACATCCTTGACGCCCCTGATCTACAGTGTTGGAAGCATTAATTCCTCAAGAGAAAATTAAAAGGAACTCATTGGCTGCAATATTTTTCTTCTACTTTTAACTTGCACAAGATTGGAAGATCAGAAATGAAGTCAATGGAGGAAGAAATAATTATTCCATCACTCATACACAAATACCTAACTATGGCAGTTTTAACCTGGACTAAGAACCCTCATACTTCCTTTTACATATATAAGTGGGTCAACTGACCATTATATAGACAGCATGTTACATGAGCAAAGAAACAAAAAATAAATGCAATTGCTTAATATTTTACTACATTAAACTAGCAGATGCTGGAAAGATTGTTTCTAATGAAGGGAGAGAAAACATTGTTTTTAGTGTGTGTGTGTGTGTGTGTGTGTGTGTGTGTGTGTTACAGAAAGTCCCTTAGAATTTTGGATAGTCAATGTTGGGTGGAAAAACAAGATTAGATAAAAAAGCAGAATTATGAAATTATGAAATTAAAATTACATCATCTGTACTCTGCTGAACCATTACAGTAATGATATTGTGCTGCATTATCTCTAGTTAGATGACGGATGTTCCTCGCCATGGTTTTAGTGTAGTAATCTATAAAAACGTTATCTTTCAAACCTGTTGGCACATACTCTTGTGAATACAATGGTACCTTGGCACTCAAATGCTTTGAAACTCATCGAATTTGGTAATCAATGCATTTTGATGTGAAAATTTTGTCTCGGTACTCATTGTTTATTTAGTTCTCAATGCATATCTAGTACTCATCAGTGTCAGCTGCCTTGTGACTCACTACGTTATTCCTTGGGGGAAAGATTTGTGTGATACTCATCATTTTTGGCTTTCATTGCACTTCTCGGAACCAATTAAGGATGAATACCAAGGAACCACTGTAGTTCAATACATGTTCAGGCTTCTATCTACCATACCCAGCTCAGCTAGCAGTGTCAACTTATTTTAAAACCAGTCTGCTGGATTTTAACCATCTGTGAATGTGACATGTACTTTGACAATATAACCTGGCCAACATAAAGTCATTGAGTAATTGTTGTGCAGTAATTTGAAGTTCATTTCATTTGAAGTAATAAAAGTTTACTTTATTGAAAGTAATTTAAAGTGGAAAAACAAGTGGGGCGCTCATTGAGAATAGAATAAAAAAATCATTCTGATTTTTATCATTTATTTATTATTTTATTTATTTACCACCCATTTTGTATCAAAATGACTCTGGCCTAATTTATCAAGAATTGATAGTTATTGCCTTATTTAATGAGTTTATTGATGGAAGCATTGGGAAAACTGTTATTCTAGAGAACAGTATAAATAGTATGAAATTATTACCATCACCATCATCTATGGCCAATAACCAAAACAGTACAGAAAATATTATGATATCTAAGATATCAATCACAGTTTATTTAACATAATTCCATATCTGTCACTCTTTCTCTAATTACACACCCATTCACATACAAACACACCTCTGACAGCAAAAGTTTTTTTAAAAAATAAAGTATAAAGTATAAACATACCGTGTCACCTTTCTCTCCAGTCTGCCCTTCTTTGCCTGGATGGCCCTATTAACAAAATATATTTAGGGAAGGAGAAACACTTAGTGTGCAAATACCATACAAATAGATTCATTCCTATTTTCAACAATATTTTATTTTTTTAGTATTTTCATTATTTTAAAAACACATTATCAACTTGAAATATCCACCTTCTCCTCTTGCAGAAACTTGGCATCTATAATCTGATTAAAGGTAAAGGTTCCCCTCGCACATATGTGCTAGTCGTTCCGACTCTAGGGGGCAGTGCTCATCTCCGTTTCAAAGCTGAAGAGCCAGCACTATCCGAAGACGTCTCCATGGTCATGTGGCTGGCATGACTATATGCCAAAGGCGCACGGAACACTGTTACCTTCCCACCAAAGGTGGTCCCTATTTTTCTACTTACATTTTGACATGCTTTTGAACTGCTAGGTGGTCAGAAGCTGGGACAAGTAATGAGAGCTCACTCCATTATGCAGCGCTCGGGATTCGAACCACTGAACTGCCGACCTTTCTGATCGACAAGCTCAGTGTCTTAGCCACTGAGCCACTGCATCCCCAATCTTATTAGGGACAGACAAATTCTAGTAAATTTCTACTAATGATTGTTTTCAGGATCTTCTAAAAAGGATTCATAGTCTAAAACTGACATAGGTTTAGAGTGAACGGTTTGCAGCCATGAAGTCATTGAGGTCTTTGAACAATCTGGTAGACAATGGCTATTGTTTTTATCACCTGTTGCTTCATCTGAGTACATCCCTAGACTTTGGCCTCAAAATCTTGCTTTAATGACATCACTCAGTAAACATCAGATGAATTCATTGGATTCATCAGGTCAAAACCTAACATTGGAAATATTTTGCTTCCCCAGAATGGCTAAGCAGAGCTGTCCTCTTGGCATTCTCTTTCATAGACACTATGAATGGAAAATTACATTTTATTGTCTGAGCAAATTATCTTTAATAACCTCCAACTGAGTCTATGTATCAGGGTTTTGATAGGCAAACACAGCCATATGAGTGAAGTCCTATTCCCTCTCGTAACAAGGATTATGTGTGCCTAACATAAGGAACGGCAAAAGAAGAAAGGGATGACAGAGAATGAGGTGGCTGGATGGAGTCACTGAAGCAGTCAGTGTGAGCTTAAATGGACTCTGGGGGATGGTGGAGGGAATGAAGGCCTGGAGGAACATTGTTCATGGGGTCGCAATGGGTCAGACACAACTTTGCAACTAACAACAACAACAACAACAACATAAGGAACAGGGCTTCAATCATATATCTTGATTTTTGCCCTGCTTCACAACTCTTTTTAAAATTATCTAGGCCATTTCTACAGTTTGGAGTAATGAATTCTATATGTAAGTTACTTAAAATGAATAATCACTTAATTTAAACTGCCCTGAATCTAGGAAAGGTATTATGGAATTTGGGGAGAAGGTAAAATTAGCTTTTAAAATAGGAATTTATGGTTCCATATATATGAGAACATAATTTAGAAACAAGTTGTTTAGTTGTCTTTCCTACCAAATGTTTAGTCTGGAACCAGATAACATAGCAAAAATTATTTTGCACTTCCACTCTTCTTTTAATATATAGGAAAGTGGGAAATACAGAATGAAATACAAACACTGCAAACATTTTTCACCCTTTTATTTCTTTATTGTTACTTATGGGCTGGGGAGGCTGCTGTAGGGCTTCCTCTGAAAATAAATTATTAGTTGTCACTAGGAAAAAAGAAAATTGAATGGGGGTGAAGAGAAGCAGATTTTGGTGACTATCACATTTCCCATAATATATAATGTTAGGCTACAAATAAATTAAGAGTCATAAAATAATTCAAAGTAATAACTGGCATAATCCAGTTCTATACAGATACCAGCATACCACAAGGCTATTCTTGCTACATTAATAACACTAGCATCTAGAGATTGTCTTCAAAAGTATAAATTAGTATTGACAATATATCCAACCAACAAAGATACTTTTTTATTTTAGATTCAACTATTTCTAAAGGTAATGGAAAAGCAAGTAAAGCACTGGAAGTATTTCTCCATTTGATGTGTTTTTTTTCTGGAAGATAGGAATTGATTATTTTTATCTGTCACCAAACATTACACTAAACTACACCATTAAAGTTATGGCACGATAAGATGAAAGAAAACAGTAATAGAAATATTTTACTGCCAGGGCAAATCAATAACCTGAAGACTTTCCCACTGGGTTAAATCCACATGCAAGTAAAGAGTATAATAAATCTTCACCTTTGTTGTCCATCTCCAACATGTAAGAATAAATATTAGATTCAGCATGTGATTTAGGTTGTAATCTTACATACTCAGAAGCAAGATTAAATTAGATTTAATTTTGAGTAAAATGTACTATTGTACTAGCGTTGCATCATCCTACTCACCCCATTTTCCTCTGTTCCTTTAATACCCACTTTAGGGCAAATATTTCATTTCTGTTTGCTCTTAAAATCCAGCCTGAAACTCAACTTTATTCTGATCTCTTTCAGTTTATAAGTGCAATAATAAAAGGATTGCTATAGTGGCAATATATATGAGTCACTCCTATTCTCAGTTACCTAGAAGTAAATCTCACTGAATTCAATATGATTTATTTCCAAGAGATCAGAATATGATTGCACTGTACCCATTATTATCTTCAGAGAGATCTACAGAGTCTAGTTGACAGGCTGAGAATCAATAAAAAGAATTTTCAACACATTGAGACTAAAATAACCTGGGGAAAGTAATGACAGCAGAACCGTCACAAATTCTGTATTACGGTGAAGCAAAAACATATATTAAATCAGGGCTGATTTAACACAGATGTGCTATTCTTCAGATGTGTTAAACTACTATCAAGCCATCAGCACAGATATTGTAACTGATATGAGTTGTAAGCTCGTATGTCTGCAGGGCATCAGCCCAGGCAAGTCTGCACAAAATAATGATGGCATATATTTAAGCACGGATCCTAAACTTTTGTTCCTCTTCTCTTGCTTTCTAATTATGAGAGAGATGGGAGTGGGATAACTTCTTCTGTGTGTATACTATACTCTCGGGCACTGTAATCTCTTTAAATTATTGCAGAAATAAAGGTATTCTCAAATAAATATAGTAGGTGTGCCAACTGTAACAAATTGGTTTTATCTGTGCATCTACCTCATTTTGCAAGATGCCTCATCAAGCAGTGGAAGATGGCAGTTAATATAGACCAGTAGAATCAATCTCTGTTTGAAGCCAAACAGAGATTCAATAATTTATATTGCTTATCTGAGGAGGTTTGTGTGTATATGTTTACTCCTCTTTTGTTAAGTTCTCATCATAGGCTAAATAAATAATCATAGGAGCTGGTGGTACAAAGCTTGTCAAGAGTCTTCCCAATAATATACCATAAATTTTGGACCATAAGACTCACTTTTCCCCCCAAAAAAGTGTGGGGAAATGCGGATGCATCTTATGGTCCGAATGCTGTCCAGTGCACACACGAGCAGAGGCAAGCACTCTCAGAAGGACAGAGCTAAATATCTTAGTATACCGGTACTATTTGGTTCAGAATATTTTTTTCTTGTTTTCCTGCTCTAAAAACTGGGTGTGTCTTATGGTCAGGCACGTCTTATGGTCCAAAAAATATGGTATCTATTATTTTTTTTATCATGTTGGATTATAGTCTAAACCATAATGGATTAGCTTGTAACTGCTATGCAGTGAAGCTGACCACTAGATTAACTGGTCTAATACAGTCAGCAATTTTTGGCATTGGCTCTACTAAGATTCACTATTAAGCTTTGGCATTTTGAGTATCTAATTTCAGATATTATGCATTATCCCCATCTGTTCAAGGTGAGAGGTAAAGAGAATACTGAAAACATGGTTATCCACCGTAGAGGACAATGGCTATTATTTGTATCATTGCATCATCATCAAAATGAAAATAATAATGTATGTCTACGGAGATTCTCAGTCATCCAGGTCATGGTTGCCCCAAAAACGCTTTTTCAAAGGGCAATTGGACTTTGTTTTTCCTTGAAGACATTTTGCTTCTCATCCAAGAAGTTTCTTCAGACAACATATTATGTAGTATATGTCATTTGTGCTGTATGATTGCCCAACTAACACAAGTTACAAAATCTACATCACAGCACAATGACATTATGATGTGTGATATATCATCATGGATTTTATTGGATCCCTGGATCTAAATAAGTATTATCATGTGACTTCAATGCAAACACAAACTTTGGTTTGGTAAACACATTTCTATCTAGGTGATAGCCATTTTGTTTTTAATAAAGATGCTCTAGCTCATAAAAGCACAATAATTTTGTTGTTTCATTTTGAAATTAGCTTTTTACCATTGGAATGAAAAGTACTACAATGACTGAAAAGCTATGAGTTCAACCTTACATCAGAAACAATGAAGTATTTTTACTGACAGAGCAGTATTTAAAAAAATAGTTTTCTTCTAAAACTTCTACCATGTTAATTTCCAGTATTTTATATCTGTCCTGAACAGGTCAGGCAACCAAATGCATTTTTTAAAAAAAAAAATTCAGTGCCCGTGCAATTTCTCATCTGCCATTTCAATGACCTTTTTTAAAATAAAAATAAAAATAAAGGCTTAGATGAGAAATGTGGATCAGGTTGAAATAACGAAACTGGATAAGTTTTATAAGTTCCGTTTCAAGCTATTGGTGTGCAACTTCCTTGGTGAAATTCAGGAGCATAGTACTGCAAAATGATTTTTAACCCAAAATATAAAATGGACTAAATTACATATCACTTACAGGGGGCCCATCAGTACCAGGAAGTCCTGCCAGACCAGGTTTGCCCTGAGGTCCCTGGAGACAGAAATGAAAAAAGATTTTTAAAAAACCAAAGATAAGGTAGACTGGCATGCTGTGAAGTTTTACAAGTCAATGATTATTTTTGAATCAAAATCAAAACTCAATCAGGAAGAAGAAATAAAGTAGCACTTCAATGTTAAAGGCCAGTTAAAGCATTTTGAAGTTCTAATCCAGCTGCAAGATTGGGAACATGTCATTTGGATGGGATGGTGATCTGAATTTAATATTATGGCATGATTTTTTTTTTTTCAAAATCACTTTCACATTTTTTTTAAAATCCCATTTATATGCTACCCTTCTCCAGAGACTCAGGGTGGCTTACAATCTGTGAAGTACAAATCAATGTGCCTAGCAATAGCTTTCATTCTTTGTATATGCCCGCTTAATATTAGCGGCATTTTTACAAGGTCAGCTTATTGCCCGCAACAATCTGGGTCCTCAGTTTACCTACCTCGGAAGGATGGAAGGCTGAGTCAACCTTTTATCAGTTACATATGTCCACCCCATTTTTTAAAATCTGAGTATATTGAATAAATATTGGAAATGTGGCAAATATTAACACTTGAGAGTAGGAGTGAATGGTGAGACTTTCAAATAAATTGGCATGAATATCTGCAAACAATATTCATTTCTTCCCTTTTTGGATGAATAAAAATGATTTAATTTTTTTTTTGCATTTATCAACATGCAGATGTTCCCAAGCTATTATTCATGTTTTGTTAACATTCACAAGTGAGTACTGTCATTTTCTGTCATTTTCTAAAAATATCACAAGTATAAACACAATTGTGAAATGGTGGGATAAAACAGACAATCTTAAAAAAAACCCAAATAACCAACCCTGGGACAAGGTTCAATAAGACCTAAAAGAAATGTTCTTTTTAACTGATGTGATGGCAGGAAAAGATGCAGCTGCTTTAAGAGTTTGCAAACTAATACTATATTTGAAACCCTATGTACTCTGACAGAACTTTTCTTGAATCAAATCTATCTTTTTTAGATCAGATCTATTGTCATGTGATTGGAACAAGAAGCTTTGACCCAACTTCCTCGATGGTGCAGCAGACTAAGTGCTTGCACTTAGCTGCCAGCTGCCTGCAATTAGTGCAAGTTCTAATCTCACCAGGCTCAAGGTTGACTCAGACTTCCATCCTTCTGAGGTAGGTAAACTGAGGACCCAGATTGTTGGGGGCAACAAGCTGACTCTGTAAGTCAAAGCTGACTTTGTAAAACACCGCTTGGGGGGGCTGAAAGCCCTAATAAGCTGGTCTATACAAAGAATGAAGGTAATTTTAAATTTAAAAAAAACAAAAAAACCTTGAAACTGTTGTTGTATCAGCAAAACTAGCATTTTGTTAGCATTAATACTCTGTTACAAATCTGCACCGCTGTGAGAGCTGGAGCTTGCAAAGTGGAAATGAGGAGCCTGGGGCCAAACGTGACCATACTCTAAATACAGGGCAGTTGCACAACACCAGCTGAAGGAAGGGATGAAGTGAGAGGAGATTGCAAGTAGTCTATTATAAAAGAGAGGAGAAAGATGCTCCGGGCTTAAATTCTAGGACACAAATATATAAAGAACTAGTTTCTCAGCCTTTGTAGAAGTTCTGTTTCCTCAGAACAAAGGTTGCTTGCTTGTATCTTCAATTTATCTACTCAAGCCCCAGAATCCCCTCACATCAGTTGGAGTCAGACAGTGCCAGGGCAACTTTTGATAATAGTTACAAAGGAATGGTGAGTTGATACTGGAGTAGATACCATATGTGTTTGAAAGAATGGTCTTCACATGTGTTGCTATCCAAGTATTCTCAAAAATCTAACACAATCTTTTCAATTTAATAAGGGGGTTTTTTTGCAGGGTTTTTTTTTTTGCTTTTGCTTTTAAGTAAAAGTTGTTAGCAGAAGATAAGCTGATCACTGGTTACTAACCAAGCAGGATATATTTCATTTTCATTATCTTCATTATCCTGTCCTTCAGTATGTAATGGTGTGTGGGAATGACCTTGATGCTGCTTTTAATCAAGCAAGAGAGGGCACAGCCTGCAGCTACATGATGGACAGAGAAAGAAACTCAGAAAGCAACTCCCCCTAACTTCTCAGGCTATAAAAGAAACAGGTAAGAGATATGAACTATCAGACCTGCAAGATTCTATTAATGAAGACTTAGGATAAAATAGAACTGTGTTTCCTGTCTGGTCTACCTGTAAAAGCTGACACACTATCCTGATCACTACTGTGCTTGTGTTATGGGTTTTCAAGATGTTTTGGCTACCATGAAGTTGACTAATTCAGCAGGGTTCTTTTTATGTCCTCATGCTTCTGAGAAGATGCATCTTGTAAACATGTTACTTTTTAGAAATGAAGTAAATTTAAATGAAACAATTTAAACATGAATTTAGAGATTAACAGAATATACCTGGTGTTGATCACAGTATGGATCGAAGACATGAAATCATTGTCGTAACTGGTTTGGAATGAGAAGGTCTTATTGATGTAATATGGTCCCTTTTATTGCAGCTTCATTTCATATCTGTCCTAGAGAAGATATCTCATATGTGGAGGCTTTTTGTGAGATATGGACATCTGATTTCTAGAGTTCTATTTCAACAAAAAATCTCCAAAGATAAAGGAGACTCCTACAGCACTTAGTGCTCTACCTGTGACAATCATAGAGAATGAAGATGAAGAGCAAAGTCTTAATCTGCATCACAGTTGCTTGGTTAAAGATGATTGACCAAAGAACCCAAAGAATGGGAGAGGAAGGAAAAGAAATAGGCTATAACTGATATAATGGAAAATTAGTCC
The DNA here is from genome assembly GCA_032468015.1 of Mimophis mahfalensis. Classification (NCBI taxonomy): domain Eukaryota; kingdom Metazoa; phylum Chordata; class Lepidosauria; order Squamata; genus Mimophis; species Mimophis mahfalensis. The sequence goes on from JANHFR010005493.1 coordinate 65,253, forward strand.
ACACATCATCTTGATGTTGACTATGGAGATTCTCAGTCATCCAGGTCATGGTTGTCCCAAAAGTGCTTTTTCAAAAGACATCTGGACTTGTTTTTCCCCCTGAAGATGTTTTGCTTCTCATCTAAGAAGCTTCTTCAGCTCTGATGCTTGATGTGCCTCAGCTTCTTCAGCTTCAAATTTTGATGTGGCTCAGTGCAGATTAACAGCGCCTCATGAAAAGGCATCTGAGAATATTTCCCTTAGAACATGGATATATTGGGGCCAGGGAAGTCTGCCAGAATCTACATCCCTACATCTACATTTTCATGAAACTGATAAGAGCCAAGGGCCATTTCAGGCATTCTATGTATGCACATCATCCCGATGAGAAATAGATGTGCTTAGAAATGTTCCTCATAACAGCGCAAATACCTTATAAGGACAAGTTCTAAGTGACATAAATGACCCAAAGAACCAGGCTGATTTTTAACAGTGAGCAAAGGAGCTCAAGCTTTTCTGTTTATACCAGCTGGCTTCACTGTCCCTTCAATATAAAAAGGAAATTATATTCCAAGGGCCTATTGTAATTAGTTATTCTTTGACTTCAAGTGTCATTGACTCCACTTCAAGTGTCATTGATTCCATTAGACATTGATTCCAGAAAAAAGACATTATGGTGTACAGAGCCACAGAGACAAACTTGGTAGAGACAACAGTAAAAAAATAAAGCATGCCTAGGCCTAGGAAACAATGAAAGCATGACAAAAAAAGCTGACACTGACTTGACCCTAATTCGCTGGAGTCTAATAGGAAAGAAAAACTCAAGTCAGGATTTCAAGATTATGTATTATGTCTATATCAACAAGACAGGACTATAGCCAAACTTGTGGGATGTGACTCCTAACTTGGCCTACCTCAAAGGGTTTACCTATAGGTGTCAAAGCTGAAGAAGTGGAAATTAGCACTTTCAAAAATAGAAAATGGTATTTACTCTGATATTGTAAATTCAAGGTAAGTAGAAAACAGGATAATGTAAAAAAATATGTATTCTACTACCAAGCTGCAGGATTTTTCTCCTCACAGAGTGTATGTAAATAAGGTTAGAGGTCATAATAAAAGTACCAGTGCTTCCCACAAAACTGGACTGTTGGCTGAAATTTATTTTAGAAAAAAAATCAGACCACATCTTAAGAAAGCAGAGATTTTGCTGCTGCTTATTCAGCAAAGGAATATTCCTTACTTTTTCACCTGGAACTCCAATTGGACCTTGTGGACCTGGGAGCCCCTGTGAAAACATGGAAAACACACCATAAAAAATCTAAATACCCACAGAAATACTTTCTCTAGTGTTGTATCATTAAAAATAATTCTTTCCTCAGAAACCCCCTTTTAATGAAAAACAAGCGTTAGAGAAAACAAGGTAATTGTAAAAACTTTCACACTGGCAGCTCTGCTGGCAACAGGGTTGTCATATGATCCATGATGAAACAAAATTAGTCTCTCTTCCCCCCAACACCTAATTATATTTGGAAGATTTGTGAAAAGGTAATCTAAAAAATTATTCCTTTTTATACTAGGACCATTTTTAAGATAAGAAAGGAAGTAAGGGCGTTTGGAACTGGGAAAATGCATATTCAAACTTTTCATGTCTGATTCTCCTGAATGTTTTCTTAATGGCAAAAGCTACCAAACAAAAGCTTACCTGTGGACCTGGGTTACCTTGCTGCCCAGGTGGACCTGGTTCCCCTTGTGGGCCCTGTTTTATAACAAATGCACAGGAGATTATTAATTATTAACCCTTCGTTATTTCACACCAGCACTTGAAAAATAAATGGAGTTTACAGAAAAGGTAGAAGAATTCTGTATTGATTTCTCCTCCAAACTATTTTGTTCTACATAGACTTCAAGTCGTAATTGGCAGTTATAGATTGATTAATTTGTGTCCTCTTTAGCACCCCAACTGGTGTGTGGTAGAAAGATAGAAGACTCATACTAAAGATGAAATACAATTTTTGTCCACAATATCTGGGGAACACACAAGTAAATTTAAAGCACTGAAGACATGAATGGGATAATTAGCAACTTGTAGGTTGCTATTTTGGATTTCTTTGCGGGACGGGGGGGAAAGTTGTATTTGCCTCATCTACCCAAAGAGAAAATAATTGAATCTACATACCAGGTTTCCTTTTGGACCTGGTGGTCCATCGATTCCTGGGATTCCCTACATAAAAAGAAAAAAACAACAGAAAAACTAATATAGGTCACCACCATGCTCAAAGGAAATTTCAAAATATAAGGTATTTTTTTAAAAAAATACATACAGGTTGTCCTGGTAGTCCTGGAGTTCCTCTTGGACCCAATAACCCTCGTGGACCCTGTGAGGGAAAAAAAATGTTGCTTAGGATTAATTTTTTGGTTCATAGAATACACTTTTTAAAATGTAACTGAAAGGCCTTCTGTAAAACCCAAAGAAAATGGCAATGGTTAAACACCTTGATAACTAATTATTATGAATCACTGAGATAAAGAATTTGGTCTTCTTGTTATTTTGTACAATGGAAAAAGCAATAGTACATAAATTGTAACGGTGGATTTAAGACCTTTTCTTTTCCTTGAAACAGTGCAAATTGCTGAGAAAATTGTTGAGAAAATATTCTCAAAAACTGGTGTATGGACCATCCATCAGCTAGGGATTTTGCATACATGTAAAAGCTAGGCTACAGGGATGTAGCCTAGCTTTTACATGTATGCTGAACAGCCCCAATTTCCAATGCGCAAAAGCCGGCTGACATTTAAGAAAAAGATAAATGGCTGAAAGCTGGTCCATTGAAGGCTACAAGTGATAATATTATTACTGTGTTTCCCCCAAAACAAGATCCAACCAGAAAATAGCCTCAGTGGTTCAGGGAGATAATGCCTCCTAAAGTACTACCAGCTGCCTGCAATTAGTGCAGGCTCGAGTCCCACCAGGCTC
>JANHFR010005493.1:125180-136518 GCA_032468015.1 Mimophis mahfalensis
AGCCACAATGGAAAACCTCAGCAACAGAATTATCAGAGAAGCCATAGAGATTGAAAAATGACCTGATAGCATGAATAGAAGAGGTGACTCTACCAGACTGTCAAGTATTTGGAAGCCCACACTCACTGACAGAAAAATCTCCACATCGGAAGCCAAGCAAGCATTTGGGCACAAACAGACACCCCCTGAGACCTCCAGCCAAAGCACACCCCTGCCAGCCACACAGATGAAACCCAGCCACCTAGTAAATGACAGCTAGCCATTCATGTGAAGCCAAGCCGCGCTGAAGGCCCCCAATACACAAAATAAAATGTTGCCAGCCAATCAAGGAAAAGGAACGCTATAAAATGGACAGAAAGTATCAGAAACACCAATCAAGCAGAACACAGCTAACTCCAAGACAAATAAACACAGACCAAGACCCCCAACCAATCAGGATGAAGAAAAACCATTTAAGCAAAGCGTGATGCCAGCACCAAATTTAAAACATAAATGGCTGTGAAAGCCTGACACACATGAGGAAGATGAACCCAGTACACGAGCCTGATGATGGCAGATAAGAGTCTGCCGAAATGTTGCTACAACTTTAAAAGCACAACTATGAAGACACGGGAAAATATCCAAACAAAGCAAAATGCCATAGACAAAATACCTGCGAAAATATAAGAAAATATATATACACACAGATAGATAGATAGATAGATAGATAGATAGATAGATAGATAGATAGATAGATTAAACTAAGCTTAACATCACAATAATCTTTCTCTCTAACTCAATTAATTGTAGCCAAAAATGTGCCTGGAGTACAGTTTACCGAGCATATGACTGAGAGAAATAATGAACCACCAACCAAAATCCTTTACTTTCAATAAGTAGAAATTTACTCCAGGCACACGTTTATCTAATAGTGCGATGCTGTTTGCACCCGGTAGAAATGTGTTTTTTTAACCCTATTATATTCAGCTCAGTGAAGCCAAAGATTTGATTAGACTTATAACAAGCCTCATTAGTCCCTAATGTTGATTAAAATGCCATTAGTAAGAGCCAAGGGCATACAACACTTGACTGGATCAGGGCCATCACTTACATAAGTATAATTGCTTCTTTTGCTAGAATAATTGACAGATCATACTAAATCCAGCTCTATCATTGATCCTCTTTAACCTTTCAGGCTCTTCAAAACTGCATTCTCGCACACAATCTACCAACTCAGCTTTCACCAGCTTGTATACTCTCTATAGGCATCACGTTATTTATCAAATCTTGCCAATACAGTTAGTCCTTGATTGACGACTAGAACTGGGACAAAACCCAAACCAATGTTGTTGTTAAGTGAGTCATGATCAATTTTTCAATCCGCTGTTCTTTAAAAATGCAGAAATGTCCCCAAATACGGATATATTGAGGATGAAAATAATATTCTTGAAAATTATCCATTTCTTTCTCACGGCCCCTTCATCTTACCTGCTAAAGTTTGGATTATACAGGTACATTGCCTGCACCAGAGAGAGATGAGTGGCTCCCTTCGTCCCAAGTACAGTATAAATTAAATAAATATTGTTTAAAAAGTAGTATAAAAAACCACGACAAACAATTGTAGCAATTTTTCAGGACAACTCATGCTAAACGAATAGATCAGCTCAACAGGGAATTCACAAAGGAGACTCATTTGAAAGTCTTCACTGGGTCCCAACATGTATTTTCATTTTAAACCAGACTGTACCGGATGGTTTAAACCAGACTGTACCAGGAAGAAACAGCTTGAGGAGCTAATAGATTACAATAGACTGTTATTAAGTGAGACTTACACTTTAGTGGCAGCAGCCAAGTGGTTACCCAATTTATTGGAGGAAAAGACATGTTGGCTCCCAATCTGACAGCCAGCAACAATAGTTGATGGCTAGATTCAAATAACAAATTCATCTTAAAGTAACTGTCAACTTTGACAGCTTTAATCCACAATGTTTTCAAATCCCTGGCAGCAGCAGAATCAAGAGCTCAAGCTGCTACACATTTTCTCCAAATGCTTCCCAGTTTAAAATACTTAACTTTACCTGGATTAGATTCCAAATTTAAATCCACAAAGAAAGTGAGCAGAAAAAAGGCATCCTGCACCTACCTGGCCACATTCCCAGTCTTTCAACATAGAAATACCCAGACTGCAATATTCATTTAAGGCTCATCCCTCTGCTTAAGAAGCATATGTTCCATTTATTTGTATGAGGTTCACTGCAAGCGACCCATACTTAGCACTGCAATCTCAGAGATAACATATTCTTCAGGAACTTCCCTACCAAGCTGATAATACAGCTGAAACTTCTGCAAGAGTGTGTGTGAACTGCAATAAATAAACTTGTTCCCCATCTGGGACAAAAAAAAATTAAGTGAAAACTAATAACCTTTTATTGATTTTTAATATGAGATCCATAAATAATGAGGAGGGGAAAGCTTTTTCCTCCACATCTCAATTTTGTAAATTTTATTAATTGTGGGGCTAAATTAATGTAATAGTTTTTTTTAACTTTTATATTGTATGTTTTTAAATTTGCCCTGTAAACCGCCCTGAGTCCCTCGGGAGAAGGGTGGTATAGAAATTCAATAAATAAATAAATAAATAAATAAATAAATAAATAAATAAATAAACAAACAAACTAACTAACTAACTAACTAACTAACTAACTAACTAACTAACTAACTCTTTCCTAACCCTAGAATAAAGGCCCATTTTTAAAAAAAGAAAAAGAAATTGTGCCACTGTCTTTTTCTTTGGCTGCTGTTTCTCATTATATTACATAAATAGAAATACTACTGTTTTTCCCCATTAGGAAGTGGCAAAAAGCAGCAGTTTTTATTTCCTTTTCTCACAGTCCCACTGTCACACTTCTCCCCTATGAGAAGATGCACAAACTACAGAGGAAAAGCAAACAATGCATATGCTACCCCAGGGAAACACTAAATTCATTCAGACGAGAAGAAAGCAAGGAGCTAGCCTTTTCTCTCTCTCTCTCTCTCAGTCTCTCTCAGCTTTCTTCAACACAGTAAACTTTGGGGAGAAAGCCACTGTTCATTTAAGCAGTCCGGCAATCCATAGAGTTCAAAGCTAGGTATTCTCAACATGGACCCTTTCCTGAGGGGGCAATCTGAGTGAACCATGAACCCAGAGCCACAGGGTAAAAAAAGAACAAACAAAGTTGCATCTGGAAGAAATAGAAGATTTAATAGAAAAGACTCAAGGTTTTGTTTTTTTTCCTACTCCAAAGCCAATTCTGTCAGAACAGTAGTTCCCATGGTATTTTTGGCACTCCTTATTTCAGTCTCCGCCAGAGTCTAGGTGTTATTCAGTACTGTGGAAAATCAAATACAGTGTTTTAACGACTGTTTCCACTGAAATGAATTCTGGTCTGAAAAATGTGTCAAGAATAAGGACTCCGCCTTATTGCAAATTATTGCCAAATGTTTTTTCTGTTAATTCCTAGTAAAATTAGAATTCAGAAACCATTAAATCTATATCTTTTTCAGTATATTTGACGTGTTATCTGTAGAACAGCCTATTATTATTATTTGTTAAATTGGTTTGCCACCCATCTCACCTGGTTTATTTTTTTTATGTTATTTTCTTTCTTTCTTGACATACTGAAAGAAAAAAAAAAATCCCCATCTAACTCAACAAAAAGCCAAATAGGAGATAATAATATATCTTAAAAATGTAGTTGCATTATAAGTGTATAGACATCGTAATAAGAGCCAGTTTGGTCTAGTGGTTAAAGCTAGAATAGCAAGAAACCAGGAGTTCAAATCCTACCTTAAGCTTGAAAACCACCTGGGTAACCTTATGCCAGTCATTCTCTGTTGAATTTATTCATTCTGTTATTAAATAAAAAAGTCTTCACTTTGTGTGCATCCAAAATGGCTGACTAGGCCCAGGTCACACCACACTAACAGGCAACAGCCTGTCTGCTACCAGGCAGATCTCAACCGCCCAAGGTATTCATGTGATGTGTCAATCAGTATAGAAGAGTATAAATACAGGAGGCAACCATGCCTCGCGTTCCTTCTTCTCCTTCCTTCCAGTTCCTTTTTCACTTTCTGTTTCATTCCTGTATGACTGACTACCTCGTGACCGATATATATAGCTTGTAAATAAACCTGCCTTCTTCTGAACAACATTTGCCTCGGCCTCCTGACTCCGTCTCCGTTATGATCCATCAAATATCAACTAGTTGCAAGGTTTCCTATTTAACTGTTAAAAGGGATATAACAGGGTAAAGATTGCTCTGCAATAATCCTAATACTCTCTCTCAGCCTAACTCACCTAACAGAGCTGTTGTTGTTGTGGAAATAGGAGGAGGAAGGTGTGCTTGATATGTTCACCACCTTGAGTTATTTGTACGAATAATTAAGGTGGGATATAAATAAATAATAATAACAACTGTTTATCTTTTGCTGATTATCCCCTACATGAAATGCAGGGATATTTTTCCCACATAGCTGAAAATATTGACTTGGTCCATACCTCCTGCCAAGCTATAATGTAGTTTGTCTGGTTTTGACTTGACAGACCATGTAAGCCCAGCAATTGTGGTAGGTACATTACAGACTAAGATGTATCATATTATATGAACCCAACCAACTGTGGTTTATTCAATAAACTATGGTTAAGCAAACAATGGTAAACACAACTACTGAACCACACTTACCATTTAAATGCTGGTTTAATAATTACCAATTATTACTTTTCCATATTGGATGCTTCTTAATTATGCCTGTCTTTTCAAAACAGAAAACAGAATTTCCAAATATATGTAGTAATGTGTAAACATACCCAGTACTGTTGCAACATCAACCTTTATTCATGAAATGACTGGAAATCCAGGAGAGAAAACACTCTCAAAATATAAATGAAAACACTTGAAGATATTTCAAGCTTCAACAGAAATATGGATGAGAATTCTAATCAACCTCAATGAAAGTGATTGCTTACATTAACTTTGACCTTGAATCATTAATAAATGTGTAAGGAAGAGTCTAAGACACTTACTAGAGAATTGCAATATTTGGAATAAGCTAGAAGATTATAATAAAGTCATTGTAGATAAATGGCACCACCTTGTGTCCATCTGTGTGCCATATTTGAAATTCTGAGGATCTATTTATCCACTCCCTCCAACTTAATGGGGCATTCTTATCCTTATTTTATAGAATCAATTGAGTAACCATTAATTAGGCCAATAACTACTTGTTAAATCCCATAAAAAACAATGCTGTTCCCAGTGCTGGATGTTTACATTCCAAATACAGAAAAGCATTTTAAAGAATTAACTTATTATGTATAGAGTCACTGCCAATTTTGGTTCCATTTAGCCATTTGACAGTGGCACTAAGTTATAATGTTAATATACTGTACCAAGCCCCAAATTTTGCCACAATAGTTTAATTCTTCAGACACCATTTTTTTTAGCATAAAGGTTTTATTTAAAGATCTACACACACACCCCTCAAATGTTGGTGTTGTTTTTAGCATTTGTCCTACATGCTGTGAAGTTGCTTTAAAAAAAAAAAAATAGCCAGCTAGTTCTTATAGTGAAGCTACTACTTTTAGACTTAAATCCAGGTCTTCTTGCTCCTAGTCCAGTATCATAACCATGCTACCTCTTTATTCAGACACCTCATTAGTAATGTATGTATGACATAGATACTCTGGATATTTGCAAAATAAACAATCCTGACATATATACTGACATTCATATTGAAATATTTGCCCTTAATGGTTACTTTTTCAAACCCTGCCCATGGGTGGAACAATACTTCCACTAAAACCTAACACAGACAAGTCATACTTGGCTTCCTAGCTCATACATAAAACCACAGGACTGTGTTTGAGAATGTATGTAGCAAGGATGCAAAATGGAAATCACTGCAGGAATTCAAACAACCTCACCAACTAACTGCAACTAGAGCAATAAAATCCTATTGAGTTTACATGTGTAGGGCTTAAAATTGCAGAAGATGACAATGAAGCAGTAAAAGAAAAATTGTGCTTAGCCTTTATGCTTTTGTGTGTAAAACATTCCACACCATTCCACAATATTAATCAATCTTATACTATTCCATAGAGCCATTTTAATTAACTTCTCATATGAATTAACTTCTCATATTCAGATGTGAATCGTAATATTTTATTTGACTTCAATAATCCTCTGCTGATAAATAGTTTCTTGATGCATAATTAAGAGGAGATGGCAACATTGTGTCACTGGTGCCTTTTTCAAACATTACACGTTCTCTTCCTAAATCCCTTCACCAAAACTAATAATTTATTTAACAAGTATTTACTTGCTTTCGTAAAAATTCTCTAAAAGTTCTAAAATGACCCCTAAATTCAGTTCAAATTTCAATTTAGAAAAATAATACCTTACCACACACCCCACACACCCCAAAAAAGGGACATGGGAATATACAACACAATTTTTATTTTTATTTTTATTTTTTGCTGTTCTTATCTAAACTTTTGTAATTAATTGGCTTTGGCAATCTGAAAGGCATTTTTCCTCAAACCCTAAAATCTTGAATTACGTTGGGTCAGATTTCTAAGAAAACAAACTATTTTTTTAAATGTGAGAAATTCACCGGGAGAAATAATGATGATTGTAATGAAATTCTTTCGCTTCTAACGGTATATTTTTCAGAAACTAATCTGGCATCAGTCCAAATGAACCTGAAATATTTTTGCTGCTTTGCTAACCAACTCTGTGGGGAGCAGAAAGACTAACAACTACCACATCCATTCCTAAAGACCATCTTTTCAGCTTGGATTATTTTTCTTGGCATATGACAGCTTTGTAAAATCAGATCCCTGAAAACATAAATGCCCTCCAAATGTCTCTTAAAATAATCTTTCTAGGGAATACTTCCTATAAGAAGTTCAGTCTCCCATATAGATTCCTTTACACAGATGTATTTCAGTGGTCTGTATAATCCTTCTTCCTGACTTTTAAATAGTGGAAAAATACACTTCCTTTTGCCAAACGTTCTTTAGTTACTGGAAAGTTTTATGAAATAAATAAATATCAAAAGGTATAAGTCACAAACAGGGTTCTTTCTGGACCACCTATATAATTACAGAAAGGCTGAAGTCTTACACTTAATTATAGCCACTTCAACATATGTGTTTCCTTGGAAGAACGACTCAGAACACACTTATAAATACAACATGAAGACTGATTTAAATGCCTTCCCCATGATAACCTGTCCCTCCTGCCACCATAATGTGTTACACAAGCTGATGTATAATTCTGGCAATTTACGCAGAAAATCTCTTGTCCCAAAAGGATGCCCAACTCTCATAACAGGCCATAGAATACAATGTACATAGGTGTTTGTGTATGTGTGTGTGCGTGTGTGTGTGTGTGTGTGTGTGGTGGCGGCCTAGTGGTGAAGATGCTCTCCTCCCACTCGGAAGATTGAGAATTCAATCCCAATTAGCAGCAGATGTTTCTCTCCCAGGGCACAAAGAAAAATATATCTGCTGTGAACTCCACATGGTGTCAGGAAGGGCAGCCAGCCAGTAAATGCTCAGCTCCATCCAATTGCCCCAAGCCTACCCCAAATTAAGGGATTACAATTGGTTGTAAAAAGCAAGTGTATGTGTCTATGTACATCATGTATGTATGTGTGTATGTGTGTGTGTATAAGGCTTCTATATTCAAGGCGTGCCATGTTCAATGATCATATAGACTCTTGTTTACTTTTTACACTATCATGATTAGCATTTGCACACTCAACCTCAGGAATTAACACATTTAACATTTAAAACATTTAAAAAATAGTAATCTTGGATTACAATTCAACATTCAGCTAATCAAAAGTAGGCTGAAACATGAGTACTAACACTACCTTTATCATAAAGTTAGAGTAACAGAATCTTGCAAATCTGAAATCACTTTCTCCCACCTCTGCATTTACTTTCCAGATAACTACGGAGGGTTCCATTTGAGATGCTTACTCCACCCCAATTCCTGCTCTGAACTCAGGCTTTGTTTATCAGATTGGTATCTAAGCTATGCCTCCTGTCTCCCAAAATTATTCTCCCAGCCCAGTGCAACCATGGAAATAACAAGGTTCTGAAAGACAAACTCATACACATGCAAAACTGTGCTGTTGTTTGTACTAGAGTATTCCCATGTCTACCTTGGATATTCCACCCTGAAGGAAAGAGATTTGAAATCATCATCATCAATTCCAAATAAGCAGTAGGAGGGTTGTACTTCCCCTTTGCACTTGTACTAAATGGAATACAGCTGAGTAGAAAGCTCATAAAGGTTATTAAGCTAAACCAATGGTGAATTCTTATTCATTCATTCATTCATTCATCTATTTATTTATTTATTCATCTGATTTATAAACCGCTCTTCTCCCAAGGGACTCAGGGCGGCTTACAACCATTAAAAATACACAATACAAAAGTTAAAAATAGATTAAACACAATTAACCCAATTAACAATTAAGATTTAAATTTTAAAATTAATAACCAATCATCATTAAAATTAATATTGTATCATGCCAGACCAGCTTGTTGAAGAGCCACATCTTTAGGGCACGGTGGAAGGATTGAAGATCGGAGATAACTCGGATCTCTAGGGGTAACTCATTCCAAAGAGAAGGTGCTCCCACAGAGAAGGCTCTCCCCTTGGGGGTCACCAGCCAAAACTGTCTGGCCAATGGCACCCTGAGGAGGTCAACTCTGTGGGACTGTACTGGAAAGTGGGAGGCTGTCGGTGGCAGTAGGTGGTCTCACAAGTACCCTGGGCCTAAGCCATGGAGCACTTTGAAGATCATAATTAACGCCTTGAATTGCACCACCGGCAACCAATGCAGGCTGTTCAGGAGTGGTGTAACATGAGAGTGCTGAGGCACACCCATAACAACCTGCGCTGCCACATTCTGTACCAGTTGGAGTCTCAGAGTGCTCTTCAAGGGGAGCCCCATGTAGAGAGTGTTACAGTAGTCCAGACGGGCATGAGTGACTGTGTATTACAACATAGCCTAGACATTTATAACACCTTTAACATCTTGACTGTAAAAAATATGATTCCTCTAATAGAGTTGTCGAAGTCTGGAATGCCCTACTGGATTCAGTTGTCTCAGCTACAAATTTTCACAGTTTCAGTCACAAATTGACTTCCGTGGACCTTACTTTATACATAAAGTGATTGGTAGATGGGGTGTGCATATGTGCACTAATGTGCCTATCGTCCTTGTCATTGTATTTTTATTCTCTAATTCTTGTTCTTGTTTGTGTTTGACAAATTCCAATAAAAATAAATAAATATTTTCATATAGTAAAAAGAATCAACTGCACATAATCTTAAAGCAATTTTACTATGGTTATTTGCTTGGTTATTTTGTTTCTGAAAATACTTTCCTCAGAATTTGCCCTCCCAAATAGCTTTTTATTTCCAACATATACTCTGCAACAGCCTTTTCTTTTTTAATTAATGTATTAAAATTTAGAGGGAAGTTCCTTCTTTGCTAAGTTCAGAACAGCAGCCTCACTATTACTATGGACTGTTCAATCCATATACTTACACTAATTTTAACAGCTTCATAAGTCTACTGCTGTGCTTTAATTAGCATTCATTCATTCATATTACCAACTGGATTTGCTTCAGATGTACTGCTTTTAGACTAGCTTACTTGGAAACACAACCTATTCCTGAACAAGTTTACACTCCGAAAATGTTTCAACTTTTCTTCTCTTTTTTTCCATTTAAGGATGGACAGTATGATGAAAATTTCATATAGTTTATTTTAGGTAGAAATACATTGGAGTTCCCAAATCCCTAACCCCAGTCAGTCAATAGTGACTCATGTCACAAAAGATGAGGTTGATGTCATCCCATAGATCAGGGTGTCAAACCGGCAGATGTGTCACGCACAGGCCACAGGCCATGCCCACCCCAGCTCTGCGAATGGGAAAAATATCATGAAATGTCACGTGTTGGCAATGTGACGTGGCGAGTTTGACACCTGTGCCATGGATAATTAAACACTTAGCTCCCAGCAGTACTATTGGGATATTTTTTTTTTACTTAGACACTGCACATCTTTAAGACTACAAACTCTAAACCAATGTTCATGGTGCTACCAGATTTATATGAGACAACTGTTTTTCTCTCATTAATTTCAACAACTGACTCCAGGTCTTCTTTGGAGTCGGAGTCAGCTGTCAAGTCAGCAGCACGTGACAGGGCCATAACACAAGGTGTTTCAGATCAAGTGATCTAAGAATGGACTGACATGTTGTAACAATACATAGCAACAGAGATAACATGCCAGAGGGATGAAATAATATATTGACTGACTGAGGAATACCACAAATTTATGGAACATTACAACCAATAATGTTTTCATCTAAACCTGTATAGATATACCTAAATGTGCAAAACTAAGATTTTAAACTCCATTTATTTCCAATGTATTTGTATATCATCTTAATACATCCATATTTCAAAATGTATACTGTAGCACAATATTTTCATCTGGAAATGTACCTTCCACAAGCCTTATATAAGGTAGCCTTTTTACTATTAGCAATTTTACTATTTTCTGCTTTCAATAGATATTCTATTCACACAGTATTGAGTTTGCTGCCTTTTGGCAGCCCAGTATTTACCTCAAACACCTCCTCATCTAGAATTCGTGTTCCAAAGACAGTAATGCCATTTGTGTCAACAACGGCTGGGCTGCTTCTCTCAAGTGGTTTTGTGGTTTTCTTCTTACAATCCACAATCATGGTAACTGATTTCCTCTCCACACTGATAGCCACCCGATGCCACCTAGTATAGGAATCAAAATGTTTTAGAAAGAAGAAGCCATTTACCTAGAAAATTTACATCTTAAGATCAATGAAGTAATTATATTTGCTTAAAATATTTAAAGGCTATATTTCTTCATTATAACAGGAATTCATTTCAGAAGCTCTAGCAATGAAAATTGCTATTAAACAGCAAATTTGCAGCAAATTGACTGCATGCCTTTACTGGTAATCACTACATGGACATCCTTGCAGAACTAATGTATCTAGAAAAGCTACATAAAGCATAGCTTGGACATCAATCTTTTTCACGTAGCATGTGCCTGGACAAGTCAAATAGTTGTGGTTCTTCTATACAGGTAATGTACACCCTGACAAAAAAATCCTGTCATCCATCCACAGAATCTGCAAGGATAGAGTTTGGAAAAGGTAAATGAACTACAACATAGGAATAGAATAGAATAGAATAGAATAGAATAGAATAGAATAGAATAGAATAGAATAGAATAGAATAGAATAGAA
>JANHFR010005493.1:205788-220222 GCA_032468015.1 Mimophis mahfalensis
TCTTCTTCTTCTTCTTCTTCTTCTTCTTCTTCTTCTTCTTCTTCTTCTTCTTCTTCTTCTTCTTCATCATCATCATCCAGAGACAGCCGATGTACCATCCAAAAGGAGAGCAATGTTCAACATATGTAAGATGGAAGTGTGTGTGTGCATGTGTGCAGTGTATATCTATGTATACAGAGGCATGGAATAAATATATATGGAAGGTGTATGGCGGAATTGTGGTTTGCATCCAAATGGTCCACAAAGTCAATGTTTTTGCCTCAAACATTTAGTGGATTTTTCCTCACAAAAGTTCATGCAACTACTTTAGGCGAATCATTATCTTCCCTCCAGTTTCTTTACCTCCTTTTCTGCAATGCTTGAATATTATTTCTTACTGTTTTCTGTCCTCTTAAGAATTTATTTATGCTACATTGAGACACCTTTCAACCTGAGTATTGCAACAGGCTCAACATGAGCCTTCCCTTGAAGACTATCCTGAAGCTTCAGCTGGTCCACCTTGCAGTGACAGAAGCAGTGATGGTGATGCCTTAGTATGACCATGTAACACCCTTGCTTTGTGAACTGGTTGTGATAAAGTCCTACGGGGCATAGGGTCTGGTCACTTAAGGGATTGCCTATCTCCCATGATATTTGCCTGGCTATTCAATCTGTCTGAATTCCTTCAATTAAAGTTCCTTCAATTAAAGGGTTCCTTCAGTTAAAGAACACCAGCTATTGGAAACCTGGAAATCATCTCTGCAGTGGTGCCTGACTTATAGAATGAGGTCCTATAAGATCTAGATGGCCCTAACCCTTCTAATGTTTCAAAAGTCCTTCAAGACCTGGCTCTTTTCCCAGTCCTTTGATATAAGGGTGGGCGAATGCCCCTTTTAGTGTTACAGGTTTGCTGTTGTTCTTGTCTTGTTGCTGTCTTTTCTTTTTTGATCTTTTCTACTATTATATGATTTTCAGGAGTCAGGTGAAACACAGATTTGAAAAACAAGAAGAACGTAAGTCTACTTTTTAAATATTCCATTATTAAGAAAAGCATTCAGATAGGCAGTGAATCCCACACTCTAATTCTGATGCTTTTGGCTTTTCAGACCTGACAGATTGTCAGCAGAAAAGCTGCTTATAGAAATGCTGTACTCTTTCAAAGTTAGCCTAGATACAGAGGGACCAATCAGGAGGGACTTCTAGAGTTCAAATTTCCCTCCATGCTGATGTCAGTCCCCAACTGACATCAGAGGGTATAAATAGTACTGCCCTTAGTCCTTGGAGAGCTCTGGCGCATGAGTGATCTGTTTTAGTGTAGCTAAGGGCTAGGGACTCCAGCTTCATAGGTAGCTGTTACTCAGAGAGATTTAGAGACTTTAAATGATAGTCAGGAGTAGGTATATATTTGTAAACATAGTTAGTGATTTATTTGTATAATAAACTATTTATTGTACAAAACGACTGGCTTATTGGTGTACTACAATAAAGTGAGTAACGATCCATCGACCCTGAAGGAGAAAATATTCTGTCAAAGATAGTACTCAAGCTATTCTGTTTCTTGGTGATTTTGTTATATGTGAGAATGTGCAAATGTTGATTCTTGACCATGGAAAATGTACAGAGACGAAATTCAAGGCGCTCAATTTTCCATTCCTACACATACTATACTAGCACTTATTTTAAAAACAGGCAAACAAAGCTGGTCCACGAAATTCCCTTCATTTAGTTTGAACGGTTTCTGTCTCTAACAAAATTGTGCATTAATTGTGCAATTGTGCAAAATTGTCCAAAAGCCTTCTGTGATCTTTTCAGCCCTGAAGGTCATGCACCATTCTCGGTTTTTTGGCTCATTTTGTTTCCAGATCTGTACCTCAGCCTATATTCAGTTTATTATTCTATTTCTAGCAAGAAAGAAGGAAAGAATTTGATGGATTAAATGTTCCATGGAAAAATATTTTCCTGCGCTTCAGATTGCTGAGTTTCTGAATGTTGCTCTGTCTATACAGGCGTTTCAGTTTTTTATTGAACCCATACAGAGTCTTGCCTCCATAGCCTCATTACATGTCTGCATTTCTTCTTTCTTTGCCCCTTCCTAAGGAATGTGTAATTTCTGTTCTGTAGTTTCTATGCTACAATGCAAATTTCAACATTTTGTAATACATTATTGCTGTACTCTATGTGCTGACAGCTGCTCTCTAATGTGCATCGGCCCTTAAAATATACATTTGCAAATGTAAATGTAGCTTTAGCCCAGTCGTAGTTAATAACTTAACAAACTCACTAGCTGCATTTGCATAATATATTCAATCTGGTCATTGAATTAACCCATTTTCTGGATCACCATAATAAATTTTAGCTTTTGGTTTACGCATAATGCAGCAAGTCACCAAAAAAAAAAAAAAATTAAAATAAAATAAAAATATCACCCCTACTGAAGCATCTGAGTACTAACTATTCTCTATTTTGGATCTGTTTTCTGGAAATGATTATTATTTATATATTATAATTCATATACATTTTTCTTCTTTTCACTAATCTCCCATTGTTTATAAGAACTGATTGACTCTTTTTTCCTCCCTGATCAGAA
This sequence comes from Mimophis mahfalensis, assembly GCA_032468015.1. NCBI lineage: Eukaryota > Metazoa > Chordata > Lepidosauria > Squamata > Mimophis > Mimophis mahfalensis. The sequence continues at coordinate 208,355 of JANHFR010005493.1, forward strand.
ATAAATGTTCAGTCCCTAGTCATCTCATGGCTAGACTATTGTAATAGTTTACATAGTTCTACCCTTGAAGAGCCTTTGGAAGCTACATCTGGTGCAGAGTGTGGTAGTGTGGGTAGTTTTGCCCCCCCTGGCCCCTGTAACACCCCTGCTCCTCGCTTCTGGGTGCAATTTAAGGTGTTGGCCCCCTTCAAGACATAGGTCCAGGTTACCTGAGGGACCATCTCACCCCACTGAGTGCCTGTCCCACTTGTGACAGCAGCAGAGGTGTGCTGCAGGTTCCTTTCAGCCCAACTATTCTGACTGACAGGGTCCAGTTGCTCCTGCCCTCTGGAACACATTGTCTCCTGAGGTGAGGTTGGTCCAACCCTCCTACTTAAAAAAAAAAAAAAAAAGCCTAAAGACATGGCTTTGCCAGGCTTGGAGCCCCAGTAGGGGAACAACACAATGGAGGTGGTTGAGTAATAACAGATCCCGAAGCCCCCCTCTTCCCCCGCCCTCCCCATGTGCCCTTGGTTTTAATGTCTGATTTAAATGTTTTGTTTTAACTGTATATGTAACCGTAAGCCAGGTAGAGTTATCTTATGGTAAGATGGGCAGCCAATAAATTCAAACAAACAAACAAACAAACAAACAAACAAACAAACAAACAAATATGATTTATCTGAGCAACATACTTTATGAAATGACATAAACTGTTGTGAATTAGGCAGTCAGGCAGCTGACCTACCCATCCATTAAGATCAATTGACATATCAATAGGGCCAGATCAGTTCTTCTGACGAACCTATTGGAAGGCAACAGGACACACTCTCAGCTCAAATTATCAATAAATTATAACCCATTCTGGACAATGACATTGCTAGAGCCAGTTTGATCTAGTGGTTAAGGCACCAGTCTAGAAAGTGGGAGTGTGTGAATTCTGGTCCCACCTCTGGATGGAAGTCCACTGACTGACTTTGAGCCACTCACTCTCTCAGGTTCACTCTTGGGGGGGAAATATGAGGAGGAAGAAAGTATTGTGTGTGTTTGCCATCTTGAATTATTTATAAAAATAATAAAGGTGGGAAATAAATAAATTGATTGACTGGTTGCATTTTGCTCAGATATTGGGTGGTAGACCCATATTTACAAACAGATTGTCAGCACTCCAACCAAACCCTCGATGTCCATTCAGCACTCAAAGACAAAGTCCATCCAAGTAAGAATTTATTAAAGAAGTCATGTTGGTACATCTGGGAAAACTGGAATCTAAAAGGTCTGGCTTTTCACTGCATAATTGAATATTGCACCCACCTCTGACTGGGATGGAAGCCCCAGCCGGGAGGGATACACTCTGCTGGTGGCAGCATAAAAGCTGGCTGGTGATAGGGGGTGGCTGGTCATGGTGGTATCTTAACCATGGGGGACGTCTGCAGTCCCTCTCCTGCCGATTGAGTGGTGGGTGCCATTCTGGTTCTTCTGTCATCTCTGGCTGAGTAAAGGAGGCTGTCACCATGGTGTAGACACTTGCCAACCCAGGAAAAGCAAACGTAGGCTGAGTCAGGACCCATCTCGGCTGGCCTGTCTTGGTTCACAGGATGTAACTTCCCAGTTCAAGCCATTTGAACCTCTCTGGGAGACCTGTCAGTGAGTGGCTTTGCAAGGGGGGCAGCAAATTCCAACCCTGGAATTGTCAGACCCCAATGGTCTCAATTCTCTCAATTCAGAACCTTGAATGGTCCTCATCAGGCTTGTTTCCTGTCTGCACTCCAATGTCCTAGTTTCAGTTGCTGTCTCCTGACATGGTTCCAATTGACCACAGAGTCACTACTCCTGCTCCTTGGGTCAAGCACCTTGCCACCGTTCCAGTCTGGCTGCTTCAATCACTCAACTCATTTCTTCCAAGGGAGGAAGAAAAGCCTCATCTTGGGAAGCTGCCTCAATTCCCTCAGCTCCTTCTTCTTCGATGGCTTTCTTCTCCATCTTCCCTGAGTCTTCATGCTACCTGGTAGACAGGTTGGTGGTCAGGATTCAGGACCTTGGACAGCTCCCAATTGATGGGGAGCTGGTAAAAATAGCTTTTTAGTAGATTCGGGTTAATGTCAGCATTCCAACGAAACCCTCCATGTCCATTCTGCACTCAAAGACAAAGTCCATCCAAGTAAGAATTTATTAAAGAAGCCATGTTGGCACATCTGGGAAAACCCAAATCAAAAAGGTCTGGATTTTCACTACATAATTGAAAAACCAAAACCTATCCCCTTCACCCCTCAGTCCATCACATGGTCCAATCACAGATAACCTGAACTGGAGACCTTCCTACAACCTTTCCCATCACAGGTGCAGGATGAAACAGCCTTGGCTCAGAAGAGGAATGTTGTTATGTCTACCATCACTCTCTAAAATCCCCCCTCCCTAATTCCCAGGCACTCTCATGTGGCAGTGTGGATGCTTCCAAGAAAATGGCTTCTAAAGCTGACTTGGATATCTACCCAACCTGAAGCAGTTTCCTGCAAGTATCAAGAAGCAACAGAACAATAATGCTATTATGGGAACCTGACCCTGGAACAAATCTGGATGTCTACTCTGCTCCCACATTTACACCAATAGCACCATCAGAGGATACAACAACTCTGCTGTTGTATTATTAAAACAATATGAGAAGGTGTTTCTAAGATACATGCCATCATCTGCTAGCAATGCACATAGGGATTACTATGAGGACCTGAGTTTGCACAAAATAATCAATGGACAGAAATTTGACATCAGAACCCAAAAGAAAGTTGAATAATGGCAGACTTTTTATTTATTTATTCATTCAATTTTTATCATGCTTTTATTTCTTTATAAGTAACTCAGTGTAGTGAACATAGCTAATACTCCTCCCTCTTCCTATTTTACTCACAACAACCCTTTAAAATGGATTGGATTGAGAGTGACTGGGCCAAGGTGACTTTTATGGCTAAAGCAGGATTAGAACACTTAATCTCTTGGTTTCTAGGCCAGTACCTTTACCACTGTACCCAACTGGTGAATTCAAAGTAGTATTATTTGGAACAAAATGGCTGTCATTACAATTAAGCATGAGTCATCTGAACTTATATAAATTCATAGGCTGCAAACTGTATTATAAGGTCTTAACTAACCCAATAGCTTTTGTAACACATACAGTTGTTCATTGACAAAGTGCTCTCATACAACTTGCATCTGCACAACTACTTTTTCCCCACTATCTTTTATTATCCCTTTTTAATGCCATATTTGTTTACTACTTCATGAATCTGAAAAAGTGAGCTATACTACATGAAAGTGTATGCCTTTTAAGGAATTTTTTAGTACAAAAAGGTGCTGCAAGACTCTTACTACTAATTGAAATAAAATGATACTGTCACCTAGTGGGACATTATTAACACTGCAAATACAATTTAAACCTATTTTTGTATTAGATACATAATTTTCCCTTCTTCCATGAGGTCCAGGATGGCAAACATGGCTTCTCCCTGGTATCGTGCTCAAAATATTTGATCCTTTAGAATATTGCTAAAAATCATCTCTTCCATAAGGCAGTAGAAGACTTTATTGGAGGATAGTGACTGATGTATTTTTTGAAAACTCATATTTTGTTACAAGATATTTTAATGTTATAATATTGTAAGCAACATCTGCCAAATAGTTGGCACACATTTTATGGTAATAATTAAAAAATTTTTTTTTTAAAAAAAACCAGTTTAACAATAACTCATTGTGGAGGTTAGTGAGAAATATTTCAGAACAGCTTCGCCATGGAGTTACCGGGCCCTCTGGTCTTTCTTAACAAGCTGGTTTATTGAGGAGATGTCACACACACTGGAAGAAAATAGGAGGTCACAGAATTGTGCTCTGCAGTTGCTCACTCAGCACACGACCCCTGCTGTGTGAAAGGGGCCTATACGTCTAGAGATGTACAGAGATGCAGCTTGTTCATGTGAGAAGGAATCCTCATTCAGTAACAAGGATGTGCGGTATGTGAATGAACCTACAATGTGTTTTCTTATGCAACAATATGGATGCTATCTGGCAATTTGGTGATAATGTTTTTGATTATTTGATAGGTCTCGTTGATACAGTCCCTGTTGCCACTGCGTCCTCAAACACATTCTGTGACTACTACTTTGTACAAAGGGAAAGCAAGTTCTCTGGGAATGGACAATGTAGATGTGGAAACATTAAAAACTCGGACGCCGGATTGAGTCATGCTGAAATGAGGTATTTTACATATGGTGATCAGATCAATCTTTCGGGATTTTTTGATACTACCACAACCTATGAGTTTGTGCCAGTCTGGAAATTTACTCTCCTGTTTGCCTTTTCTTTAACAGCAGCTGTTTTAAATACCCTCATGGATAAGTATTCTGATATTATTTACTTTAAAAGCCAACAGGCCAAGATTTGCTTCAAGAATACTTTTTCAAGACAGCTGGGCCTTGAATCAAAATGAGATCTGAATAAAAGATGAATATAGCTGATTCCTAGAAATGTCCCAAATCTGGAATAGCATGGAATAGCCAAGGAGGGTGAGACCAATGCTGCAAATAATCCATGATATATATAATTTCCGTGAAGCCAGAAGGGTTGCTGGCACTAGGCCTCTTGCCAATGAAAAAAGTATCCTCCTCTGTCAAAATGATGCCCATCTTTAACTTCTATTCTTAAAAATGCACACATAATCATGAAGGCCTCTTGGGAGCAATTCAACAGTCAGGTTCTGCCCAACTCTCTAAGAAATAAAGTTAATTACTGCTTGGGTTGCCTGTTGTTCATGTTAGATTCAACTCACATTGTCCAAATTATAGTTTTAATTCTTAGACATTTTAAAAAGTATGTAACAAATGCTTAGAACTGAGCCATTGTTTATAACTTGTGCATGAATAGAGTCCAAAGCAGGCTTTAAAATAATGGTTTCATTCTTTCCTTCAGGAAAATAATGATCAGATAATTGGTGGCAGGCTGACCTCTTCTCAGTCCTTCTAGGTAGACCAGACTAGGAAAGCAATGCCATGTAGGTTGATACTAGTTTTATTGTAAAACCAGTGTCTATCTATTCTGTCTGAATCTTGCAAAAATTAATAAACTTTTTTTTCCCTCCCTGTAGAAGGATTGGTAGAACCTGGGGGGCAGAATCAAAAGAGGAATCAGCCTAGAATCCTTATGTATCCACAAGCAGACAAAGTTCAACTCCCTCCTGAATTCTGTTGACCCCACTCTAACTCCAAGCAGCCAATAACCATTAGTTGAGAAAATTCCTGTGCATAGGCATCTGTAGGAATAAATCAGTTTAACTGGATTTTCAAGTGTGAATCTGAAATTTTGAGCCTGACACTTCCTTTATCTTCATGGGAACTAGGAAGAGGGTTGTCTGAGATGTTTATTGAGATTATTTCTTGGCCTGGATTCAACCCTATTTTATCTGACCTTTGCCTTAGAAGCATCTCTTTCTCTGTTCTTCAAAACCATTCCCCATACCCTCTATACCTATAGACTATTCTCAGTGGTGGGATTCAAAAAATCCCACCACCAGTTCTCTAAGTATAAGCCAGGGGGCATATAATTCTTCACAATAATAATTGTGATGTATTGGATATGTTCACCACCTTGAGTTATTTGTAAAAATAGAGAGACATATAAATTAATAAAATGGTTATCTTATATAGAACTGAATACCATTCATATTTGGTTTCAGTGAACATTGAGCAAAATAGTTTTCACATCCTTTGGAAACTGCCTTCCTGAATTAAATAAAGATCTACAGCAACTTTCTGGCATTTCTTTTCTCTTTTTTTCAGGAATCTTCTGTCAGGTCCTCCAACATATTGTGGAGGGGAAAAATTAGGAAATTCAGTTGCATTTTCTTCTGAGGCTCAGGAGGAAGTTACCAGATGGTATCAGTGCCTTCGGAATTGCTCTCCCCACTTTAATTTAACCTTCTACAGTTTGTTAGCAATGTGGGGTTCCCTGCAACCCCTTAAGCAATAGAGCAAGCTAAGTAGAAAGCAACGGAAGCCAGAGTAGATTTGATTAATTTTATATCATGCAGTCATTCTAATCATTCCCCAAATATTACAAGGGGTGGGGTTCAGGTGTAGTTGGTTTCCATTTGTAACCTCCCAGTGTCTTCCTTACTATATCTTCTGTAGAAAGTTAGCATCCACCCTGCTCCTAGAAGAATGAAATATTCTAGGAAATATTAAAAAGGCAGAATATTATACCTCCTTGGATGAGAAAAGGGGATATATGCTCTTGTAAAGCAGCCTCCACCTTTCTAATAGCCCCAGAAAGGCTTGGCCAGACAATATACAACACAAAAGACCTTCAACTTCAGGGTGACAGGATTAGCCCTCACTCAAATTCCAAACCAGGACAAAGCCATTGAGCCATAAAAGCTCCTTCATTATATCACCCAGCAAGATTCAACCAAGCCTGGGACTCAAGACAACCTATAGAGTTACCCCTGCATGGCCCCATGGGAGTCTGACAACCAATCAGGATATACTTCTTGCCACAGGAACAGGAAGCAAGTTCAAAGCCCAACAGAGAGTATAAATCTCTCTCCCTCTCCCACCCATATGCTCAGTTTTGCCCAGGACCTCAAACCATGTGGCCCTGTTCCACCATTAAACCATCCTTCCCAGCAGTCTCCATGTTTCCAGTGTCTTTCTTCCCACTTGGAACTGAACCCAGATGGACATTTCTTCCAACACTTCCTTACTAAAAAAAAAAGGGGGGGGGGAGAGAATTGGTGGAATAAATCCAGAGTGACTTTGAATGGAAACACTAAGAGCTATCCACCTGGAAGTACCTCTAGACATCCTTGAAAGCAGTGAATCCTCTTGAAAAGTTACTAATTCTGTACTTGCAAACATCTTTCTAAACCATCTCAGTTATTGCAATGCTAGCCGAAAATCTCAGCGAATAGTTTAAATACTCCTGGAGTAATTTTTATTTTCCTCTTCTAATCTGATGTAAGTTTGTCCAACACTTGGAAGAGAGTTAGTCGGGGGATGGGGTAAGGAGGAAGATCCAGTGTATTTCTCTGAATCTCTTGGGATACATGCTCAGAGAATAAAACAAATACTCTATCAACAATAAACTGGTACTAATAAGAAGCTGCTAATGAATGAGTAAATGCTTAAGGAAAATGGAAACATACAAGTGAATGCTTTTCTTTTAACTTAGCACTGATATCCTTGTTTATTGGGTGCAAGCAAACTTTGTCCTGCACCATAACTGTAGGCTGTTTTAAGAATAACGTTGTGTGGATTGAGACATGTTTAGAAATCTTTTTGTTTGAGGGACAATTTGCCTTATCCTTTCTTATGTTAAAGGATAAATACTAATTGTCTGTTGCCACCAACTGGCGGTATTTTCAACTACATTATTTTTAGCTATCTCAGTTTGGACCAGATATATTTTCATCTTCAGAGATACTTTGTCAGAAGTCATTATTAAATCTTACAAGACAAAAAAAGGTCCACAGTGATACATATGTACATGCATATATTGTCAAAAAAGCAAGTTTGATGTCCAAATTTTAAAGACTGAATGGAACAAGGTATTAAGGATTCCTATTTCATTTAATAATGGGAAACTGTTAAAAAAAATCCAATAGCAGAATTGCAGAATTCCCATCATCGTGTGATCAAAATTCAGATGCTTGGCGACTGGTTCACATTTATGATGATTACAGTGTCTGAAGGTCATGTTTTATTTTGTTTGTTTTTGTTTTGTTTTATTGAGATTTATATGCCGCCCTTTTCCCAAAGGACTCAGGGTGGCTTACAACAATAAAAACACATAATAAAAAATTTAAAAGCAAATTAAACCAATTATCTCAATAAATCATTAAAATAATTAAATTTAGATTAACAATAAAATAGCCTAAAACCCCACATCAGTCTAGACTGGCTAGTTGAAACAACCAGGTCTTTAGATTGCAATGGAAGGATTGGAGGTCAGGGGCTGTCCGGAGCCCCAGGGGCAGTTCGTTCCAGAGGGTGGGCGCACCCACAGAGAAACCCCTCCCCCCGGGGGTTGCCAGCCAACACTGTCTGTCCGACAGCACCCTGAGGAGGCCAACTCTGTGGTGGGATCACCTTTTGAGACCTTATGACAAGCAAAGCCAATGAGGAAGCCAGATTCACTTAACCATGCTGCAATGATTCATTTAATAACTGTGGCAAAAAGGCTGGAAAATGGAGCAAAATTCACTTAACAAGACAGTTGTTAATTCCAGTGCACAATTCCCTGACAACTCTACTACATCTAATCCCTACATCAATGAACCCATGGCCATGAGCCACAATGGTCTGAAAAAGCCACAAATAAAAGGGCTCCCTATTTATGAACTACTCCTATAAGGAGTGAAAATCAAGAATATGGAGTCCATCATGTGGCACCTATGCATTGTGGGAATCCAAGTTTTCCAAATCCTCTCATACTCCATGAAAGAAAGAGGCAGCTGTGATTAAGCAGTTGTCCTGTATATACACAAAATTGTTTCTTACAATGTCAAAAGACAAGAAGAGTGAAAAGACAGTATTATCTATTTTGGCGCTACAGTGGACTCTCATCTGCACATAATCAACAGTAGCTGCTAAAAAGAAATGCACTTGTTTAGAAGAATATGCTGCAGTATGTGTTTTGTGGTTTTCCTCTTTGCTTTTGGAAGAGAAACCACATACACAAAATGGAAAAAAATGGGTGGGTGCCCAGACCGATGATTCTATATGGAAGTTATGAAATAGTAAGGCTTTAAGCACTCAGACATGAAGACAAGGGAATTGGTTCCCTGCTTTAGCATTTTACAGGTGAAGTTATTAAACTTTTTTTTTTAAAGGATCAAGCCAACTGAAGGGAAAAAAAGTACATGTGCCCAGATCAGAGGTCTGCATTTTAATGGATAGGATTCAATTTTTCAATGAAAAGGGAAAAAAGAGAAGATGATGAAGCAGGATTACAGCAGGATCCTGCGGATAAAGGCCTGCATGTAAATAAAGACCCAAGGAAAGAAAATCCATGTTCAAAGAATAGGAGGACTTGACTCAGATCCATGGTTGCTGTTCTGTTTCAAGGTTACAGGTATACACAGTACTAAGAAACTGAAGTGTTTACTACACTTTAAGCAGATAGCAGCAAACAGAAATGTAATTCAAATACCTAGCCGTGAGACCTTGTCTGAAAAACACCAATTATAGTCCAAATAGGTATAGCATAGTCAAAAGACAGTCCAAGACTCACAGAAAGCCAAATCAGGTAGACAAACAATCCAAGAGTCACAAAGGTCATATACAAGAAGCAGAAAATGAAAATTCCAAACAATTCTTTCCAGCAAAACTGAAGGCCAAGCAACTGCAGACAGCTGATTGCAATTACTAATGCCTTCACCTTTGCATAGTGAGAAGCCTCATTGACTAGTATTGTTCTGCTCACCGCTGCTCAGGTTGAGGCCTGGGCCTTAGACATGGTACATTAATCATCTGACCACCACAGCTGATCAGGAAGGAGAAGCCTGTGATTGCTCAGCATGTGCAGACTAACAATGACTTGACAATTGCTGTGAACAATAATCCACAGCTTTGGCTGGAACCACGTTATCAAAACTGGAGCCAAAACCTGAGTCTGAATCATGGCCTACCAGAGGTACCATTTTGTTTCTTATAAGACGAGCTTTGGGGTTCTCTGCAACTGCTAATGAATGGCTGAGGTTATCGGTCAGCAGAGCCGTTATTTGGCTGTACACTTTCAAAAAGGGTCCTGGTTCACAGGAACCAATCAGGAGGGACTATTATAGTTCAAATTTCCCTCCATGCTGATGTCAATCCCCAACTGACATCAGCAGGGTATAAATAGGACTGCCCTCTGGCAGTTACCTCAGCTCCTAGTAGATCCTGGCAGAGCAGTTCCTAGAAAAGCTCTAGTCTAGTGCATGAGGAGATTCTTCCAGTGTGACTAAGGGCTAGGAACTCCAGAGAGATTTAAGTATTGAGAATGAGACTCAGGACTAGATAAATATCTGTATCTAGTGGTACTTTATTTGTGTTGTAAGGAATGAGGGTATAGAATGTTTAATTGATTCTCTGCTCCTTAATGCACAGCAGAGATGGAGGGGGGGTCGTCTCCGAAGATTTAGCTAGGGAGGCTAAAACTTTGCAATGAGAACCCTGAGAAATGTATCTAATACAGTGATAAGCCCTAGGCAAACTGCCAAACTAACTTGCTGTGGGAACTCTTCTGATAACGCTAGCAAGATTTTATTTTTGAAACTTAGAATGTGTATTCCAACAAAGAAGAATTCTTATGTATTTTTTTAAATTCCAATTTATATGCCGCCTTTCTCTGGAGACTCAGGGCGACTTACAATCTCTAGAAGTACAATTTAATGTGCTTAGCAATAGCCTTCTTTCTTTGTATATGCCTGCTTATTAGGGCTTTTCGCCCCCCCCTAAGTGGCATTTTACAAAGTCAGCTTATTGCCCCCAACACTCTTGGGTCTCAGTTTACCTCGGAAGGATGGAAGGCTGAGTCAGCCTTGAGCCTAGTGAGATTTGAACTTGCCTTAATTACAGGCAGCTGGCTGCTAAGTGCTTAACAGCACTTATCCCACTGCTCTGTATGCTTCTGTAAAATGTGTTTCTAAAGTGTGTGTTAAGCAAATCTCAGCACCCCCATTAACAAGGTTCCTTTGTTCATAAAAGCATTGAGAAATTTTCCTTGCATATGAAATGTTGCTAATCAAATGATGTAATGCTAGCCAGATTCTAATCTATAAAGTAGAAGGAAAAAAAAATTTCTAGCAAATTTTTGCAAGTGGTTTGTGTTGAGGGCTTGTGATTTTTCTAAGTCGCCCAGTTTCTCTTTCTTCAGAATTAAAAACTGATTACCAAATAACCTCACTGTTTTGGGGGCTCATTTGGAATTTATCTGACAGAGCAAAAAGATATGTGAGATAACCTTAAAGTGTAATAAAGAATTTATTTATTATACAACAGTCTGGCTTATTGGTGTGCCACAGTACAGTGAGAATGATTCATTGACCTCAGAAGAATTAATATTATATTCTGTCATTATCATGTAACATTTCATACACATGGATGTGACTGTTCAAGGTGACAGAAACTGAAAAATACTACTTTAAAAGCACAGGAAGGAAACAAACCCAGAATTCATGCTAGTGCAGGTGTGTCAAACTCACATTGTCACGGCAACATCATGTGATGTATTGGGTCTTTTTTCGCCTTTGCTAAACTGGGTGTGAGCGTGGCCAGCACATGACGCAACTGGCCTATGGGCCAGGAGTTTGACAGTGCTAGTGCTAGGAGTGGGTGAATGAGAAGATTCTAAAGAAGCACAGTGGCTTTAATCTAAGGCACTTTCAGTTTATGATGACAGTTTCTACTAATAGCTAATAGTCTGGAATTGTTATTTTTTGATAACTTTTGTTTTATGGAGACAGAACCGCGGTGGCACAGTGGTTAGAATGCAGTACTCCAGATTACTTCTGCTGATTGCAGGCTGCCTGCAATTTGGCAGTTCAAAGGTTGACTCAGCCTTCCTTCCGAGGTAGGTATAATCTAGATACACTGTTGCACTATAATGTTAAAATGCACTTCTCCAGTGAGGAAGCTAGCATATAAACGTAATTCTCGACAATCATAATTGAGCCCAGAATAATGGTCAGAGGTTGTGCTCTTAAATGGGTCGCCACTTGGCAATGTCCAGTTTATTACTGTTTTTGTGGGCCATCATTAAGTGAATGCAACTATCATTAAGAAAATCCATTTTATATATATATATACATATATATATATACATATATATATGTCATGTAAAAGCAGGTAGGTTGCCAAGTGCTCA
>JANHFR010005493.1:226035-239927 GCA_032468015.1 Mimophis mahfalensis
CTCTCTCTCTCTCTCTCTCTCTCTCTCTCTCTCTCTCTCTGTGTGTGTGTGTGTGTGTGTGTGTGTGTGTGTGTGCCTACTGATGTGCTTCCCAATCCTCTCTCCCTCTGTGCCAGTTGTCTAGTCTTCCTTCTGTTTCCCAAGGTCATTCACACATAACATTACACTTTCTTCCTCAAATCTTCTAATCTTTCCACATTAAGTTCATGATTGCCTAACAGCTGCTTCATACTCCTTTAAGGTTGTCTCTGTTCTCTTCTCCCCTGTACAGTTCAAATAAATAAATAAATAAATAAATAAATACATACATACATACATACATACATACATACATACATACATACATATATAAATACATAAATACATAAATAAAATAGCTAGCAACCAAAACAGCTATATAACATCCTAAAAAGAAAATAAAAGTTTTCCCCTGCACTGACTCTATGGGATGATGCTCGTCTCCATTTCCTAGCTGAGGGAGCCAGCATTGTCCGAAGATGCTTCTGTGATCATGTGGCCAGGATGACTATATGTTTAAGTGCACAGAATGTTATTACTGTCTCACCAAAGTGGTATCTATTTACCTACTTGCATTTGCATGCTTTTGAACTGCTCGGTTGGCAGGAGCTGGCTTCTATGCAATTTCTAGATATTTTCATCCAAACATTTTTCACTGCTTCCAGTCCATTGACTGAATATATTTTTATTGTTAATATTAAAAAGAGAGAGAGAAAATGAAGAAGTGAAAAGAAGAAAATGAAAGAAAATGAAAACAAATGATACAAAGATATATTGGTAAGAGGACAAAGAAGTTACAGCAATTACACAGTGCTCAGTACACAGTTCATGAAAAAAACTAGCCATAAAAACCAAAATACATTTTTAACAAAAAGAAAAAAAAAGATTTTAAGGATCTTTTTGAAACTCTGAGCCTTGTGCCAAAGTTTCTACTCTTTTATTTTTAGATACCACTTTAAAAGGGGCAAAGAAGAAAAACTACCAAAAACATTACAGATAACTATTTCATTCATCATTGTACCTTTGCTGTACTCCAACTGATATAGAATATTTTAAAAGTTACACTTTTCATGATACTTCTTCAGTCCTTTGCAGAATTCATTTTCCTGTTAAAAAACCATACTCTAAATGCTTACAATTGCCTTGCTGTGTAATCTAGATATATAAAACAGCAGTGTGGTGAGGGGTGTGTGTGTGTGTGTGTGTGCATGCGTGCGTGCGCGCGTGCGTGCGCTCTATTTGCTCCTACAGGGAGCAACCAATCTCACCCAAATTTGGCACACATACCTACCTTGGTGTTGGGAGATCAGCACTGGAGAGTGGGTGGGTGGGTGGATCACAAAAGCTTTTGAGTGGTCTTTTTCCCCAAAAAAGGGGGCCGAAGTGGACATTTCACTGCCCCACGGACATTTCACTCCCAAGCTGTACTGCACATCTGCAGACAGTTACCAGCCAAGGCATGCAAATTGGAGGCTCTCCAGCCAACAGAGGCAAGGCATGCAAATCGGGCAAAGAATGCTGGGAATTGTAGGCTGCAACATTGTCATAAATACCCGGGCGAAGCCGGGTTATCAGCTAGTGTGTTACGTATATAGTAGAAGCCGTTCCTGTCGGAATGTGATCAGACCTATGTGCATATGCTATTCATTTTGCCATTACTGTATACAGTAATTTTGTTACTTTCGTGTCTCTTTCTCAGTGTGGTGCTTACATTATCCTTTTCAGTCCTTGCTGCATGAATTTAGAGGGAAATGAGACAGAACTTTTATTTCAAATGAATTAGGAACATCTATGGTAAAAAGACAAATGCATCAGGGATAAATTCTGCTGAAAGGAACTCCTGGAGATGATATGCAGCTGATGGCTTAAACACTTGGGCACCTCTATTCAGAATCAATTTTTGGGATCACGTTGGCTGCTGCTGCCTTTTTCCTAGAATCAAGAGTGTGAACAGAGCCAAGCAATAGATCCGGACAGGTGGGAATTCTGTAAATAGGCTACCTTTCAAACCACCAAAGAGATGCTTCTTTAGATGGGAGAGTTCTATACTTCTAGCAAGAAATAACAGGAATAAAAGTCCTTTTCAAAAGTTATAATTGGCTGTCCAGACCGGAGCCCACGCCTCTCTCACATTGGAAGCAGTTCAGAGGGCTGGAGTTCAGTGTCCAGCTGCAGTAATGACAAGCCCCAGTGTGTAACACATGCTGAATGCTTGTTTGTGGTTACTGTCATTGGCCAGGGAGGAAAAAAAAATCAGAATCAATCAAAATAGCACCATACCTTTTTACCCATGCTACAATTTGCACTATATAATCTCGAGTTTATTTAAATTCAGGCTTAATATTTAGTAACTAACAATTTGATGCCTGCGGTAAGGCAAAACACCAACTCTCTTGGCCCAAGGAGACTTCTTGCTATGCACACGTGAATTTTTTTCACCCTCTCCCTCCATTATATGGCTCTAATAGATGGCAATGGGGCTAGCCTGCACCACAGTGGTGAGCATCCCATAAAAATGAGGGAATTTTTCATCTGAACACCAAGCCATTTCTGCAATTTGTTGATTTCCTAAATCTCTTGATTTAAGAGATCTGCATTATCTCCATCTTTGTTTCTTGGCTCGCTTTGTTCTTTGTCTTGATAAAAACATTAAACTTGAAACATTAGACCTCTTTATGATGGATGATTTGGAACACTAGCATGAATTTTCTTTGGCTGGACCTCCAGAACTTAAATCTGTAGCAACTTTTAGTACAATCTGCTGTGTATTTATTGAAAACCTGGTTGCCTGATTGGGATCTGCCCATATTGAATCCTTTCTTATGTGCTAGGCAGGTATGCATATATAAATAATAATAACAGTGTGCATATGTAAATAATAATAAAAGTGGTAATACGGTAGTATTGATATTGATAACAATTGCCATTATTGGAGCTCTAATGGCATACGATAGATGCAGAATGACTCAGCTAAAAAAAAATTCTACTTTCCCCAAAATGACACTGAGTCAGCAACAAAAATCAGACCTTAATCGGGAGTTTCCTGCTTCAGAGATCATATGTGGCCTCTGCACTTTTCTAATTCTCGTGTAGAAAGCCTTTTCCCATGAATATACTGAAATAATATTCCCTAGTAACACAGCTTCCTCTATAAGGTTGTATGGGGTTGTAGAGTACGAGGTCTGTACAGCAAAGCAATATGATTATTTGCTGTTTTCGGAACATAATTGCCAAACTAACTTTTCTTACGTGATAGAACTTCAATTCCCATTAAATCACAGCTGTCTTCATCTACAGGCTTGTCATCTGAAATCTGAGCATTTTTAGTAAACTGAAATAATTAGGAATGCTTTCAATCATTTACATTAGTCAGAGTCCAGGATAATTTTAAGCCCTGATTCATCATACATCTAGTAAAATTTTCACAGTTGGATACATTGCATTACCTGAAACACTGATCTTCCTTGTTACCTGAATAATTTATTATTATTATTATTATTATTATTATTATTATTATTATTATTATTATTATTATTATTATTATTATTATTATTATTGCCTTAAACTAGATCGTCCTTTTTCCTGGTTTCCATCCTGGATGCCTGTGGCTTGCATATTATGCAGACATTTCCTGAACAGAGACAGTATTTTTTTTTCTGATGATTCAGACGAAGGATACCAGCCTAAACAAAATACAAGGATATTATTAAATAACCATGTGAATGAAATGGGAAAAAAAAGAAATTAGGTACTTAAAATATTGGCCAATCCATTTTCTAAATGAAAATTCAGTTCTTCATAATCTTTTCAAGTCCTTAGGCATTCAAGAAAGAATCCTAATGCCATTAAGGGTTTGAATCCAATTGTCTTTCAGAATAATATTCAGGTTCTCAGCATGATTTTCTCCTTGCTTATGCAGTAACAGTTATACTAGTAAGAAAAACTGCTGGCTTAAAAGATTTTTAAAACACACTTCAGTTAAAACAGAATCTGGACAGTGCACAATAGAATAATTTAGAAAGCAAAAAAAAAAAAGAATAATTCAATTTACTTGGATGCAGTGCCTTTGTTGTATAGGTAGTCCTTGACTTGAAACAGTTCCTTTATTGACAATCTGACATTACAATAGCAAAGGAAAAAAAGTGAGTTATGATCATTTTTCACACTTACAACCATCCTCTGAGTCACATGATTAAACTTCACACACTTGTCAGCTAACTCATATTTATGATGGTTGAAATGTCTGTCCCAGGGTCACATGATCACCTGTTGCAACCTTCTGATAAGCAAGGTCAATGGGGAAACCAGATTCATTTAACAACCTGTATTACTAATTTAAAAACTGCAGTGCTTCATTTAACAGCTGTGGCAAGAAAGGTTGTAAAATGGGACAAAACTTACTTAACAATGCCTCACTCAACAAAAGAACTTTTGGGTTCAATTGTGGTCATAAGTCAAGCACTATCTGTATTTATTTTGAGGAATATATGTTCAAATGCACATGGTACTTGCTAAATGCATATTGGGTAACTAAGATTTGCAGGGACAGTGGTACCCCGGTTCACAACTCTTTCTGTTTGCAACCAGATTGGTTCTCAACCAAAAAAATCTGCTAAATGTTTGACTCAGTTTGCGAACAAATCCTTGGCTGGCAACCAAACACAGCTGCGGCAATTTTCCTTTCCCTGCCATTTTGTTTGTAAAATAGCCATAGCCAGCATCCTCCTCCTCCTCCTGTTCCAGCCGCTTCTTCTTAGTCAGAGCCAGTCAGCTGTGAGTGTTCTGGCTGCTTGTCAATCAGCACCGATCAGCTGTGGGTGGGAGGAGCAGGCTGTTACTGTTACTGTTACTGTTAGGGTGCGTTCTGTGGCATATTTAACTACTTATGTGCTTAAAAACTAAAAAAAAAAAATACAGTTCACAGCAGTCTAGAACGGATCGATCGTATTTCCATACAACCCACTTGGAAAATTTGTTTAAGTTCACAGCCAACTCAGTTCACAACCAATGTTATGGAACAAATTGTGGTTGTGAACTGAGGTTCCACTGTACAGCTAAATTTACACCTGGAATTGGATGGGGAACTCCCGGAGATATCTCATCTTCCTTAATTTTTCTGCCTACATATTTGAGAAATGGAAGTTAATGATGCAATCACCAAGTATTAGTTTTCATCAGAGTATTCCTCCGTAATGTATGTAATTTTTTCCACCGGGATTTATCAAATTAAATTGCTTCACTGTGCTTTCCTCCCAAACTTATTATTCAATAAATGTACTGTAGGAAAACATAATATTTTACAAATGATAAAATGATAGATGATAGTTGTATAAAAAAGAATGGAGAAATGTGAGTGATGAAGAGAATTAAAAGCCATTAAAAAAAAGAATATGTAATTTTAGCATTCCTACATTCAACAATGAAAGGAATTTTTTAATTTTTTTTTTAATATTAAGGAATTATTCTCCTTTAATGTCAACATTTATATGACAACATTTATACTATCGTATAAGGATAGATTTTTTTTTCCAAAAGAAAAAAAAGGCAGTGGAAGAACAAACTTCATTTTTGCCCAGTCTATTATTCCAAAGCCCTCAAATATTATGAAAGTGAAAATATCTCTTTTCTGCTATGTGCCACAGAAAAGTACCTAAGGTGGTATCATAATACCTTGAATTATTGTTTCATCTGAAAGGATGACTTCTATATAATCAATAAATAGTTCTTTTGGTCAAAATTACAGAAAAACATAGAGGCAACCATGATATGAACACAAGTGCATTAACTGAATACATTTATCTTGTCTCAATTCTATGATGAAAATCAAGGGGACCAAGACAGCTTTGTATTTCTGAATCTGGGACATAATATTACCATGTTGCCATGTGAACCCACTTTGAAGCAAATCAGAATTTTTAAAACCCCTTTGTGATGCTACAGAGATCTCTATTTCTGTTGTTACTGCTTTATATTGTAGAACTGTTTTTCTTAATAGACAAAACTGAAAAATAGAACTGAGGAGAAAACTTGACTTATTCAGGGCCTTGAGGGTGTCTGGAAAGGGCTGTGACGCAGTAAAGTTATCAACTGGTAGCTTCTATTACCAAGAAGCCAGGATGGTGAAGTGTGGCTGGACTGTGATACACATTAGGCACCTATGCAGCATTGTAAATGAAAAGCTGTACCATCAATTCTTCCATCATCAATATCAGAAAGGAAATCTTTAACCAGAGCAACCTGAGAACACATGAATGCTAATATTGGATCTGGATATTCTGGGTTTGGACTGATAACCAAGCAATTGGCTAGAGACACGCTCTTTCTTTCCAATTAACACTTAACAGCCTTGGCAGGTATGAGCTACAGTAGCAGACCCACCTCCTCAATTCTTTCTATCGCCATCCCATTTTATGTATACCAGTTTAAGTCCCAAGTAAGGATGGGACCAGTCACCAATACCTCCTGCTGGCCAAAATAAGTAAAACCACCATGCAAGATACACACTGCATAGAGTGTGAGAAGTTGCATAGAGAGAGGGGAGTAAAGTTAGTTATGACATATACAATATCCATATATTTGTGGTCTAAGAGCTTAAGAGAAAGGAAGTGGACTGTATGCAACATTCTAAAGCTGAATGTTCCATCTAAGTCTCATTTTGGGTTTCTGTGTTTTATACAGTCAGAAAAATACAAGTGCTGAATGGATACTTAAGCTCTGCACTCTGCACAGCACTTCATGTAAAAGCAAAGCAAGATAAAACCCCAGCATCTCAGCGGAAGCCCTTGTTGTGAGTTCTGATGCCTGTGTTTGGAATGACTTCGGTGTTCATGTCAACAGTGACTTTAGTATGTTTGACATCAATAGGTAGGAGCCCAGCAGGTGCAAACCTAACAATTTCAAACTGCTGTTCTGTAAATATTTCATTTCCTCTGAGTTAGCAGGCCCTCCATGAAAGATGTACTAATATAAAGACATTTTTTTCATGAGCGTTAAAACACACCTGTCAGCTATTCTGGATGTCGATACAAGAGATGGGAATATTTTCCATGCAGATATTCAGACTGCAGACTGTGAGGGATGCAAATACTTTTCAGGAAGGGAGGGTCTGTGTCTTCATCTCTAACAGAAAAACCTACTATTTTGGCCAAGTTCAGATAATATTTCATATTTAACTTTGGATGGGGTGGTGCTGAGCTGGTGCATATCTTGAGGTTCCTCCTGGACTCATAGGTCCTGCAGGTCGCAGCTATGGCTGAGGGACATTTTGCACAGATTGATCTAGTGTGCTGCTTGAGCCCTTTCCTGGTTCACCAGGACACCTTGCTCATGGTCACTCATACCTTCATCACCTTCTGTTTGGACTACTGCAATGCACTCTACATGGGAGTTGCCCTTGAAGATCGCCTGGGGATTTCAAATGGTCCAAAACACAGCAGGGTGCACTGTGACGAGTATCCTAGATTTTCCATGTAACATCTCAGTTGTATAAATTGCACTGGCTTCCACCTTCTTTCTGGGTGCAATTCAAGGTACTGGTCATTGCCTTTAAAGCCCTATATGATGGAGAGCCAGCTGATCTGGAGGACCACCTTTCCCAAAGGACATCTACCTGTCCTGCCAGGTGAGATAGAGTAAGCACAGTCATAGTCCCTTCTTTTAAGGCATTGCCATCTGGTGGGAGCTAGGAAACGTGCCTTTTTCTGTGGCAGCACCTGTCTTGTGGAACACCCTACCCCCCTAAAGTTTGGTGGGCCTCCATCCTCCTACCCTTCTGTAAAGCACTGATGATCTGGCTTTTCTGACAAGTGTTGGAATAAGATGAGATAAATCAGAAGCTTTTTACATGCTTGGTTTTAATATGGTGTATACGTTATTTGGATTGTTGATTGGGAGCCATCTTGAGTTTGTCACAAGTTGGGTGGCTACTCTAATGTTTAAAATAATTTCCCCTGCCTTGCCCATTCATCATGCCATGTATTAGTTTGAAGAGGTGTGCATTTAGGGCAGGGGTGTCAAACTCAAGGCCCGTGGGCCAAATCCAGCCCATGGGTGCTTAGATCGGGCCTATAGGGCCACATTGAAAACAGCAAAGGACTGGCCCACAGTGCCTCTGCCAGCAAAAATGGAACTTGCCCTCCTGAGCTCTGTTTTTGGCTGTGGCGGCCTTCTGCAACCCTCCGCCTGTGAAAATGGCTTGGTCCTCCTGAACTCTGTTTCCACTGGTAGAGGACATAAGTGTCATCGAGCTGGCCACGCCCACCCTGGCCATGTTCACCCAAGCCCCCCAAGGTCAAGTACATTCTCGATGCAGCCCTCAATGAAATTGAATTTGACACCCCTAATTTAGGGGTTCTCCATGCAACCCAAAGACCTTTTCCAGTGGAAGAATTGGCCAGTGTAAGTCTTCCATGTTCAGTTTAAATATCTAATGACTGGCAGCTATGGGCACTGGATACCATTGTTTTATGGAAATGTTGGGACTAAATGCCTGAAGAGTATAATTTGAACGTCTTTATTGTTATGTCTTCCAACTTCTTCATCTCTTTTTTTAAAAACATATCTTTATTGATATTTACATCTTAAAGGAGACATAGAACATAGACACAAACCATACATAACACAACACATATACAAACTGGAGAAATATCTATTCCTCTTATCACAGTTTTTAGAAATCATCCCAGCAATATTTAATCCGAAATTTAGTAAACATAAATCTTAAACACTTATATACTATATATTTGTACAATACCAATAATTATACTTATTTAATTAATCTAAGATATTTGTCCCCTATTCTACTTCCTTAACTTAGTTATCTAATTTATCGTCTTGGTTTCTGCTATTCTTTTATTGAGAATAAACACATACTGTTTTTCCCAATTCATAAAGTAAATTGAGTCTTGTCTATTTTAAGATATAAGTTAATTTATTGGCTTCAGCACAATTCAATATTTTAGTTATAATTAATTGATCCGAAGGAATATTAACATCTTTCCAATGTTGGGCTACTGCTAACCTTCTTCATCTCTGATGTGGTGCTTTACAGCCACCAGTCAGCAATTTATCTTACCAAAGCAAGAAGATTCAATGTAGTCTTCTCTGCATATACATAGACATATCCAGAGAAGGCAAATGACATAGTATAGAGAAATGTGGAAGCTTCGCTTGTTTCTTAAAGTGGGAAAGATATTTAAGGAAATAACTTCAAAGGGTGAGTTCTGGCAACCCAAAGGATGCAAGAAAAGCCTTCTTCTGAGCAAGACTGATCCACTTGCCCCTTTGCCCATATCAAATAATGTCAATACAGGTAGTTCTCAATGTGGCAGTATACAACAATTAAGGGGTGAAGTAGGAAATCTTCACCATTCTAATGACCAAAAAAAGGCAATAATTCAAAGGTACTGTGGAGAACTGTATAGACAAGATTTGGTTCCAGAAGAGAAGATAAGGACATATTTGAACGAAAATGGGTTACCTAAAGTCCTGGAGGAGATCTCAAAAATGTTAGAAGAGAAGATAATGATGGTGGAACTACAAGAAGCAATTTAGAGACCAAAAAATGGCAAATCTCCTGGCCCAGATGGAATACCAGCAGAATTGTATAAGTCTTTGCAGGATGTCTTGGCGAATCAAATGCTGGTGGTGTTTAATGAACTTTTAGAGAGGGCAAAGATACCGGAATTGTGGTTAGAAGCTTATATTATGCTCATACCCAAAGAGGACTCGGGTGTATGTTTGATAAAGAACTACAGGCCAATATCCTTATTAAGTGTGGATTACAAGATACTTGCGTCAATAATGGCTGAGAGATTAAAGAGGTACTTGACGTATTTTATCCATGTGGACCAAAACGTTTTTTTGCCAAAGAGACAGTTGAGAGATAATATGAGGATAATTTTGAATATTTTGGAGTATTACAAGTCCCACCCAGAGAAGAAGTTGGCATTTATGTTTTAAGATATGCAGAAAGCATTTGATAAAGTCAATTGGAAATTTATGTTAATGCAAATGGAAGAAATGGGACTTAAGTTTACCAGGATGATTGAGACAATTTATACCAAACAAACAGCTAGAATTATGGTCAACATTGGAAGAGGCACAAGACAGGGATGTCTACTTTCCCCACTGTAGTTTGTCTTAATGTTGGAAGTCTTAAACAGAGTGATTAGACAGGATGAAGAGATAAAGGGCTTGAAGATTAGAAGAGAAGAATATAAACTCCAGGCCTTTGTGGATGACTTGGTTTTTATTCTGGAAGACCTGAAAGAAACTGGACCAAAGATATTAAAAAGAGTAGAAGAATATGGCGAGATAGTAGGACTGAAGATAAACAGAGAAAAAACTAAGATGATTACTAAATATGTGACCAAGAGGCAGAAAAACGAGCTAGCAAAGAAACTAGGAATCCAGACTATGAAACGAGTTAAATACTTGGGTATACAATTAATGGCAAGATGTGCAATGATAAAAGAGGACAACTATACTAAGCTTATGCAACAAATTAAAACAGAGCTTGAAAAGTGGAAGGGGCTCCAGTTGTCTTTAATGGGGAAAATTGTGATGATTAAGATGAACATCTTACCGAGAGTGCTTTACTTGTTTCTGTCAAGGTAAAATCTCAACTTGAGAAATTACCCTGCACCCCCCACACTGGCATGTGACTTAAGTAAATAAAACCCAAAGTAAAAGTTCTAAAAAGATTTATTGAAAAGAAAAGAAAACCTTAGCTTACTACATCTTACCAGGCAACTTTGACACCATGGAGACAAAAGGACATTCAAACTGAAACTAACTTTTTTCCTTCACACATGTGCAGAGTTACACATAGACATAAGAATTCACACATAGACATAAGAATTCAAAACTCCTAATTTAACAACTGTACTGATTCAATTAACATCTGTGGGAAAAAAGTTCGTAAAATGAGGCAAAAGTAACAACTTTCTTGCTTAGCAAGAGACATTTTGGGGTTGTAAGTTGTAGACTACCTGTACCCCCACAAGAAAAACCAGACTCTGACACAAGCATTGGCAGTCCCAAACTGGATCCTTGACAAGAAATTACAAATTTCTCCCTTATCCCTGTAATATGCCCTAATTATTCCTCTAAGAGTGTTGTATCCCTGGGCATAATGACCTGCAGTTTAACAACTACTGTATCAGAGGCATTGTGTATATGTAATAGCTACACCATCTTTGTCATCTTAGTCTGTTCTTTTTGTATTGAAAGTCAAGGAGGCAGATTGATTTTATTAGAAGAAGGGAAGAAATTGCATTTTTTTTTTAATATCAAAACTTGGTGGGGACCTGGAAGGAAGGCTTTAACTAAGACTCAGATTAAAAAAAAATGTTGCAAGTTAGTCATATTGCCAGCAAGGCAATATGTGATACCATTTTGAAAAATGTGAGGTATTTGGCATGATCTGCTCCTGCAGCATCTGTGCCTCTGGTTTTCATTCATCATGTCTATACTAGTGTGTGAAACAAACTTTAATGAGGATAGTAACTGAGACTATTCATACTTACCTCTCCTACTGGTATTTTGGCAGTGTCTGCAGAGAGGGCTCAACGTGTGCAAGAGTACAGAAATGGCATTGCGATTCCAAATTTTCCCCCCTTTTTATATGAATATCGGCATCACCTAAGTGTGCAAAAAGAAAGCAAAATTTAAGCACTTTGTTGCACATCAGTCTTATATTTCCAGATGCACTTTGCAGATCTGGACACACAGATCCAGGAAAGAATACAGGTAGTCCTTAACTTATGACCAAAACTGAGCCCAAAATTTCTGTTGCTAGGTGAAACATTTGTTAAATAAGTTTTATTCTGTTTTATGATCATTTTTGCCACAGTTGTTAACTGAACCATTAGAGTTGTTAAGTTATTAGTAGCACGGTTGTTAAGTGAATCTGTCTTCCCCATTGACTTTGCTTGTCAGAAGGTCACAAAAGGTGACCCCCAAGACACTGCAAAGGTCATATGTTTGAGACAATTGCCAAGCATCTGAATTTTGATTACCTGACTACAGAGATGCTACAATGATCATAAGTATGAAAAAATGGTCATGTCACTTTTTCAGTGCCATTGTAACTTTGAAACTAAACAAACTGTTGTAAGTCGAGTAGTTGGCAATAGGAAATTAGGTTCCTTTATTGGACTTGTAACATGCTTAGCAATTTCTACCAAAAATGTAAAATTAGGCTATGCATGTGGGTTAGGTAATGGATTCAACTTGTTTGTGCTTTTCTGACACAGTCCTGATATAGAAATAGATTCTGCTGTGCATGCTATGAAAACTCTATAATTAACCTAAAACAAGAAGAATAAGATAAAATATATTGTGGGCAAGTATATAAAATTATCTCGGAGTGTTTTGGCATAACTGTGTATCAATCTTTCATTTTCAGCAGTAATTGCCAGAAATTGCTAAGTACAGTATCATCAGTTGCTGAAAATGTGAGCAATTATCAAAGCAAAAAAAAAAAAAAAAAAACAAACCCAAACCTAATACTCATGGCAAAAATGCTGCAATAATTCTTTCCAAGTGTAATGCTTTCTGCCCAAATATTTTATGCTGGAGGGAAAAAAAATCAGTAAGTTTATGTGTGTGTATGTGTGTGTGAGAAAGAGCCACTAATCACATTTCCTTTCACTTGAAAAAAAAAAATTAGTGTTTTTCAGCAAGAAACTCTGGAATGCAGAAATAGCCTTTTTATTCCTGCAGGTTTAGTAGGAAAACAAAATTAGAAGGGCTACAGTTTTTCTTGCTGCCTAGGAGGTCATTCTGATCTACCGTAAAAATGTCAGACGAATTATATTTCTGAATAATAGCTACAAATAAATCATATATTAACAAAGAATTAAAGGACCTTCATTTTGTCTCAACAGCAACTGAAAATGAGAGAGAAAGAGGAAATTATTGTAAATGACATAATAACAGGAATGCATAATATTTTCAAACAGAAATAATGGCTTCACTTCTTGGAATAACAAATAAGATCACAGCATAATATTCTATATATCATGTCTCCCCGAAAATACAACCTACCTTGGAAACAAGCCCTAGCCAATTTTGTGTGTGTGTGTGTGTGTGTGAAGTCAGACTTCCTTCCTGCCAAAATGGTCTGCAATCAGCCCTCCCCCTTCTGAGACCCCTTGCCCCAAATATTTATAGTTCTTCAAGGCTTTTGATAATTCATTTTTAAGAAGCTCGGTGTGGTTTTTTTTATAAGAGCTGCTACGAATATTGTATTTTTTCCTTTATTTAGCCAGTTATTCAGCATATAATTGCACTTAATTCTTAACATGTGTATTTTTTGTCCTCCACACATTTGCAGATGTTTTTTCCCTGGTCCAGCTTTTATTTCCCTTGTTCCCGCAATTTAACTTTCTGAATTAGCTAATGAGGAGCATTGTGTGGGAAATATTCCAAAGTGGACCAAAATCTGCAATTAATTTTCATCTCCTTTTTGGAAAGCTCTCAATATCTCAGCAGCCTTCTGAAAGCTGACACTTGTCTAAAATATTCATTAGGAACAGTGTCAGCTGGGATCCATTTAAAGCACATACCATTTTCAGGCCACCCCACAAAATAAATAGGTGTATTTCACAATTGTGGGCCAGGAAAAAAAAAAGGCAATGAATTCTACCCAGAGAAACATCACTGAGGCCTGACTGAGATGTTTACATGGCTGATGGTATGATCAACACTGAAGCGCAGAAGAACATATGTCCTTTTGTCCCTTAAATTTAACTAAAATTGTACGGGGGCATACATGAAATGGGGCATTTCTTTTCCTCTCCAAAAGAGAGCAAAAAGTAACATACAGGTAGTCCTCAACTTACGACCACAATTGACCCCAAAATTTATGT
>JANHFR010005493.1:240027-250609 GCA_032468015.1 Mimophis mahfalensis
GGGGGGAGAGGGGATAGCGCATGCATGTGGGCGTGATCCCCAGAGTCGTAAAAACAGCAGAAGGACACATGCACCAATCAGCTGGGTTTAAATGTTTATATCTATTGCTATTGCTATAAAAATGCATTATATATGTATATGCTTCTAGATGTTGTAAAATATTATATGTTTCAAGAGGTGCCCTGAGTCTCCGGAGAAGGGCAGCATATAAATTGAATTAAAATAAATAAATAAATAAATAAATAAATAAATAAATAAATAAATAAATAAATTCCTAGCCTTGATCACAGAACGTTGAATGAAAGCATGGCAAAGTTTCTTTTTCTGCTTTGTTTTCTCCAAATTACTGTGTCAATTAAAATTCTCAGTGAAAGACCCTGCAAATACATGGATCAGCTTTTCCTCTTAAATAAACAGCATGCTTCTGCAGCCACCACCCGAGGGCACATTGCATATTTTCCAATTTATATTCCAGGGTCTGTCTTCAGTTCTCTTCAAGGAATGCAACAATGATGATTTGCGACTTTAAGGAGAAGCTCTGAATTAACTCTCATTTCTTAAGACAATTCATTGTTACATTCTACTTTGTTTTTATTAATAACAGTGACAGATTACTTATTCAAGTAAGACATGTGTTTAATATTTTTGGCCCACAGATACTCAATATTCCTGTTCCTTTGTGCAGCCTCAGTTGGAATATCATTATTCTTGTTCTTTTTTATTAAAACAAAAAATCTTCCAAGGAGTAGCTTCTTGCAGTTTCACCATTTTTTCTCATAAAAATCATAAATGAAGCCTTGCCAATTAGCAGTGAATTTAGTGGGAGTGGTTCTTGTGAGTATGTTTAAACATTGCTGCCTTGTTATACTTTTCAGCTCAATTCATTAATTGTAGTCCTGAGGCAAGAAATCTACAGCAAAATGGAATCTATTTCTGTCCTTATTTTATTTAATTTTCAAGCTGGGAGAGTGATCTAGTAGCACTATTCTGACCAAGGTCCATAACCTAGCAAAACTTTCTGGTTACATTCAAGTTCCAAACTAACACAGGTAAAGAAATACAAATACAAATGATTATATACCTTAATTTCATGATGTTAGGGAGAGAAACTTGTGATCCTGCAAATGTCAGCCTGGTTATACCCTTATTGCTAAGCATAGTACAATACCTACCCACAACTCCCTTTGAGGTAGATTGGGCTTGGAAACAAAATGAGTGGCTTAAAGTCACTAGAGAGTGGACCACAATCTGGGGGTCCTTCTACTCCAGGCAGAGGTGGTATTCACCCAGTTCCGACAGGTTCCGGAGAACCGGTAGCGATGATTTTGACTGATTTGGAGACCCACCTCTGATTGGCTGACACTGGCAAATACCACCTCTGATTGGCTGACAGCATAGCCACATCCACTAAGCTACACCCACAGAATCAGTAGTAAACAAAATTGAATCCCACTACTGACTCCAGGGGTGTCAAACTTGTGACCCACCGGCCGGATGCGTCACGTACTGAGGGGAAAAAGTCCTGATACATCATGTGATGATGTCGTGATGATGCGAGTGTGACATCCCTGCTATACTCATTCAACATTTTAACTCTCCACTACACTCCTTCTCATGTTACTAAACTGAAGAACATGATCAATATTAAGGGATGTGGAGAATTGTAGGAGGTCTGACAGATGGAAGACTTTTATAAAAACATGTAAATAGAATAGTAATGGAGAAATTTCATTCCTGTTGTAATCTCAGAAGCCAAAGGAAGCTCAACACAATTTCTAGGACAAAGATTTCAGAGATTTGTTGAGGTCCTCATCCTTCTGGTATCTGGCAAAACTATTAAACTATTGTAACTCATAGAAATAGCGGCATATTTTGTTTGTTCTTTAATATACACAACTGATGCTTTGTGTGATTCAGTGAAGCCTCATTACCATCCCTCCCTTGGAGCAGCTATAGATGACAATAAGAACAAGGTGAAAAACTTCTAAATAAAAGCAATTAATTTACAGCAATCAGCCCCAATAAATTAAGACTCCATGACTGATGAAATGCATTTCAGCTGGCAGACATGGAACCAATTCAGGGAGACAAAATGTGGAACAAAAACTCTCCAGAAAGTTTTAATAAGTGGATGATAGAAGTGCTGATTGAATAACAATGAAGTCATATTTCTGAAGAACGGGCTCTTAAACTGGTTTGGCTCCAGCTTGTAAGAGCAGCCTGTACTTTCCAAACATTATTGAAAGGCAGCTCATATTAAAGGACTTTAGTTTGTGTGCAAAGCAAAGCAAAGTTTTATTAACAACTAACACTTTGTTCTTTTTTTAAAAAAATTGAGCATAGAGATTCTATTGAGCATATTCCTCTCCTTTCATGATGGATTGCATTGACCCCGACATGTAAATCATTCAGAATCATTCCTTCAGAAGGTTGTGCAGGGATAACTAACATTCCAGGACAATTGACTTTCATTAGTGTGTATGGAATGTCTTTATTTCAGTCCTAAATAGAAATGCTGCTTTCCACCCTCCACCCTCCACTTTCCTTTGGGTTTTAGACTAACCAACTAAAAATGACCAAACCACATGACTTGCAAACCATATGTTTCTAAATTATTTCAGCTACAGTTTCAAAATGCTCCAAGAAAATGAATCTAGCAGGAGACAATTGCAACATGCCAACCTGATGTAATGGATAAATATTGCCATTTGCTGAAATCATGAAACCTAAGGACGTTCATTGACTTACCATTCAGAAAGCTCAAGAGGTATAACGAGGGGAAATTAATCATGAGCACGCCCATTTAAATTCTAGGGGGAGAAGATCAAATAAAAATCTTTAGAACAATAGATGGTTGGATGAACAAACAGCAAAATACTAACGGGACATTTTTGTTCCTGAAAAACACTTTCAATCTCAGGACAGGAATTATGGAGCCTTTAATCTTTATTTATTGAATCTCTAGAATAGTTTATTGATATAAATTTTATTTCTGTTCCTCTAATATTGCTCTAGTCTAGGCTGTCACAAAACCTAAAGAAGATCGAAGAAAGTCAGGTCAAAATGACATTAGCTTGGCAGTCCCTGCTAGAAGAAAATGAGGATAAAAGTGGTAAACATCCAAACTACAGAGGAATCTCAGTTCACAAACACTTTGCTTCACAACCAATTCGGTTCACAGCCAAAAATCAGCTAAATGTTCGACTCGGTTCACAAACAAATCCTCAGTTCACAACCAAACTTCCTGACGACAAAGAAATCTCAAGAGAGAAAACACCTGAAGGAGAGCGTCCTTCTATTGCAGAGATGGACTCTCCCGCAAAACAGCAACCTCTCTCTCGCTCAGAATCAACCAACTCAACAGTTTTCTCTGCTGTTCATGATTTTCTCAGTGTTTATATTCAAGGATTTTACAGTTACTCTGTGCGTTCTGTGGCATATTTAACTACAGTCCTGTATTTGTGTGCTTCAAAATCTTTAAAAAACAACAGAGTTCATAGGAGTCTGGAATGGATCGATTGTATTTCCATACAACCCAATGAGAAGATTTGTTTCAGTTCACAACCAACTCAGTTCACGACCAAAGTTATGGAACCAATTGTGGTCATGAACTGAGGTTCCACTGTATAGGAAAAAGTCTTTTTTCTATATCAGAAAAAGTTGATGTAGAAGTGAACAAAATAATCAATGCAGTTTCTTGTTTAAGGCTGGGAGGGCTGCTTCGGAGGTGAGTCACGTACCATAATAATCCCCTGAAGTAAGCTTGCAAAAAAAAAAAAAAAAGATAAATTAATTCATTCCATCAAGACAAGTATTGTAGGTATTATAAAGGCTTGGAGACATACTTAGGTACAAAAATGGATTTTCCTCAAATCAAAATGGACAAAAAATAGTAATGCATAACATCAAAAGAATGCATAACATCAAAAGAACAGCTTTTAAAGTAGACAAAACAGCTTCCAGTTTTTGATCATTTACCGTGTTTCTATGGTCAAAAACATTGGGTTTTCTTCTTTTTTTTTTGTCCAGATAGGAGCAAGAGACATGTATCATGAATGGCTATAAAGTATATTAGTAAGGTAAATGTACTATAAATGTAAGTGTAAATGGAATAGATACCACACACTGGGGTTTGAGCCGAAATGAGAAAATTGGGGGGGCTGAACTTTAAAAGAAACCTGGACGAATAAAGAAAACTAGGAGTGTTTGATCATCTGTAGATCCAAAATAGCTATGAATACCCAGAAATAATGGACTGATTTATACCTGTAAAAGTTGAAAGTGTGGGTGTTCTGGTTAACTAATAGCTAGAAGGAAATGTTTCACTAGGTAGCTCTGTGTGACCAGTATTTTTGATCTGACATACTTCTGATGTATCTGAAATTCATCCTGGCTTGATTTGCATTAAAAGCATGCATTCTACCACTAGACCATAGCACTTCATTTTCTGGTTATTTTATGGAATATGGTACTATGGGTTGAACTAAAAAATAAAATGTTTTTTATCAAACATATTTTAGTGCTCAGTTGCTATAAAGTTCATAATTCATGTGAATATTTTTTGAGTGATCATTTTGACTCCCTTTGAGTACAATTCTGAATTAGGCATTGGATTATTCATGCAGAGAAAAAGACTGAAATTTGTTCCAAAATAGTAATTAATTCTAGACCTAACACAATGCTCCTCTTTTTTATTTGTGCAGTTTGTGCAGCCCAGGGCTATAAGAAACTATTTTAAACCTGAACAATTTTCAGTTCATAATTAGCTAAAATTATTCCCATTTCCTGAATATATTTTCAGTGTCTAGATTTTTTTTAAATGTCTTGAGAAAGAGAACTGGAAACCAAATAGTGCTGTGCTGTGCTGCCTAAGAAGGTGGCATTCATTCTTATTGGGAGGACAATAAACTATAGTAACTAGCACAAGTAGTACATTAATAGCTCAACCACTTAAAAATAAAACCAGAATAATGGGAAAGGTATTTTTAAGCATATTTTTTTAGATGGATGGGTTGGCTGCATGGAAGTCAATCAGTTGTCAAAAACAGCAATCCCATTTCTCGCTCTTCCATTATATTTAAGCAAATTCAAGATATGATAATGCTATTGGTCTTTTATTCATAAGTTAATAAAGGAAATATTGCAGCCAAGCTATCATGCATACATTCTGAATCCATAGGCCATGGTTTGGTTTGGTTTGGTTTGGTTTGGTTTGATATCAACTGTTGGTTAATAATCAATGAAATGCAAAGTACAAAGAGAAAATTTAAAGATTCAATCTTTCTCTCAATGTATTTTGCACTTTATTGATTGTTAACCAACAGCTGTAATCAAATAAAATCAAACAGTTGCCTACAATAAGTGAAAATGTTAATTAACAATTCAACCCCATTGAAAAAAGAACAACCTTGGCTGTTCTTCTAAAACAAGTAATATAAGGGGCCAGATATTGCTCTTGAGGGAATGGAAACCACCTCCTGAGAGTGACATAGGAGAAAGCCCAACTGTGTGCCAGATATTGACATTGGCAAGATCTTCAGGCGCTCTTCCTTGCAAATCTTAATAGATGTTCAGGTTAATAACGGAAGAGGCAATCCTGAAATAGTCATATCCTAAAACACTGGATTTTAAATGGGCAATATTAATATTAATAAACTGGGGCTGATAAGCTGTTGCAAATAGTATAGATTTTATTTTTTATTTTTAATGAAGGCATCACAGAATACCTTTTCTCATATTGGTTAGCAGCTGGGGTGCTGGATTTTGAATCAATTGCCACTTCTGAACATCTCTCAGGACTAATTGTGATAATCAAGATATGGTGCAACTATTATGTGATAACTTTTGTCAAAGTGTTGCTGGAATATCTGTGGAATATCTGTGATGGGGCATTATCTATTATAATATAACTCTGTCCCTTGTTACAATTACTACCTATGAACCCAATAGCAACTAACGCCATTGGGTTCATAGGATAGTAATTATCGGGTATCCTTAGTAACTAACTAAGGATACCTGAGAGACTTGCCTTTTCAGAGGGGGATTCAAAAGGAGTGAACCTTAGCCTCTAAGAGGATTTTTTGTTTGATCAGTAGCATCTCTGGCTTGAATGGGGTGACTTCCAGCCTCTTCTCCATCGATGACTCTTTGCTCAATTTAAACAACCATCAAGGGAAGTGATTGTCTGGAAAGTTTTGAGAGTAATCTCCTATTGGTCCTTCCTTCAGCTTTGGAACAAGCTACCCATGTACACAAAGAAGATAAATATGGTCAGAAAATAGAACAGTAATCAGTGCGTAAGTTTATTGAATTATTTATTTTATTTTATAATTTGATTTATATGCCGCCCTTCTCCCTAAGGACTCAGGGCAGCTTACAGTCCATTTAAAATCATACAATAAAAAAGATAAAACTAGATTAAACCACGAAATTGGACCCAAAAAGACAGCTAAAATTTAAAACTTTAAAAACCATCATCCAATTAAAATTAATACTTCATAGGGATAGACCAGCTTGCTGAAATAGCCAAGTTTTGAGGGTGCAGCTCATAGGTCGGGGACAATCCGGATCCCCAGTGGTAGCTCATTCCAGAGAGCAGGGGCTGCCACAGAGAAGGCTCTTCCCCCTGGGGGTCGCCAGCCGACATTGTTTGGCCGATGGCACCCTGACGAGACCAACTCTGTGGGACCACACTGGTCGGTGGGAGGTTGTCAGCGGCAGTAGGGGGTCTCGCAAGTACCCTGGGCCTAAGCCATGGAGTGCTTAGCTAATTATTTAATTATTTAGTTAAATTTACTTAAATTTAACTAACTAAATAAATTTATTTAGTTAAATTTATTTAATTTAATTATTAATTATTTAGTTTATTGAATTAGCCTTGAGACCATTTCAAATAATGGCTATCATAATCAACATAAAATGTAAATGATTTTAAAAGTTGCATCTTTCTTTTGCACTTCTTTTTTTTTTCTAACGCTTTTATATGCAGTTGCATTTTTCCTGGCTAAATCTGACCAAATTGCTATGGTAGAAGGTTTAATTCAAATACAACAGGATAACACTTTCCATGCTTCCTACCTGGAACCCCGCCTCGCAGCTCTGGAGTGCACAAAAGTTCCATTGAAATGAATAAGTCTATTCATGCCCTATGTAGCCTGTCAAAAAGGACTCTGTCTCTCTTACAACAAGCATCAGTTTTATGGAGTGAGAGGACTGGCTTCACTTTATTATATATTTATTTGCGCAGCTATTCATTCCATTGTTAAGAAGCTTTCATCTCTTGTTAATTGTCCCATCTCTGTGCTGCTGATTATTACTATAACATGTTTTTTCCATGGTGAATTAAAGAAGTTAATGAAAACAGACAGCTTCCCTGCTCCTATTATAGCTGAATGGGTACTATAGGTCTCCCATGCACTCAACATCCAAAATGCGATAGATCCTAAAGTCGTGATGGTGAACCTATGGCACGCGTGCCCCAAAGTGGCACGTGGAGCCATTTCACCTGGCATGTGAGTTCTCGTGTCCCTACACACATTCCCCGCCCCCGCGTGAGTGACCCTCCCACCTCGCATGCGTGCATGCTATCCCACGCTGGAAGAACGCCGAAAAAACATCGAACAGTTTGGCTTTTTTTCTGTGTTTTTTCAGCTCAGGGAAGAGCATGCGCCTGTGCAGGGGAGGAGATAGTGCATGCTATCACCTCCTCCCCCTCCCCTCCGTGCATGCGCACACTATTCCCTGAGCTGAAAAGTGCCAAAAAAAAAGCCAAACTGTTCAATGTTTTTTGGGCATTTTTCCAGCTCGGGATACCACGCGTACAGCATGTGCACACGCTATCCCGAGTTTAAAACACCGAACTAGGTCGGTTCGGTGTTTGTGCAGACTTGCTGGGGGGAAGCGGGTGGTCCCACACGCATGCGCATGGGTGGTCGCATGCGTGGGGGCGGGGCACGAGACTGCGTGCACGAACGCGCTCTTTCATTTTTGGCACGGGAGGCAAAAAAGTTCGCCATCACTGTTCTAGTCCCCAGTGGCTCTTGAAAAACCACTGGGCTTTTTTGGGGCCTTTTGTCTCCTGAGATGTAGAGAAATTGCCATGGAATTCTCTGCTTCTGGGTCCATACTGTTAGATACTGGAAAGGTTGGGACAGATAGTAAGAGTTGCTCCGGAAATGGTAAATGGTTTGGAGGGCTCTTCAAATTCTTCCCACAGGAAGGAAGGGATGTATGAGGAGGAAAGTACCCCAAAGGAACCGTCCTTTGACTTGGTTTGGGGTAGATTTTGATCTTGTTGGTATAAGATGGATCGAAGTGGTTCTGTTCTCATTGTTTCCTGTTTCCCAGGATTGAGTAATCTTTTGTGAGAATTCTCCCCTGAATAGTTTGCTCGTACCCAAGTCTAGGTCTGGATTCCTTCACATGTTGGGAATCTGCTGAAGATGGCCAAGGGGACAGAGGTGGCTTTTATCTTCCCCTCTGCCCCAGCAATCATCACAAGCTATCTGTTTCCCACAGCTACTAGCCAGGCGAATTAATTGAAAAATAACTGCCCAACAGTCTATTTCTCCTCAGCCCCTCGTTCAGTGATAATCTCGATTGTGGAGAAAACTAATTTGTCCTAATCAAAGTCCCTTGTCAAGCTGTGATTTCATTCTGACATCAATACTCCAAAATTCATGTTCAACTAAAAATAATCCCTCTGCAATCTGTTGAAAAGTTTATGATCTGTCTTTGAAAACGCAAGCGGCTGCTTTCAAGATTCTTCTACTCTCTCCTTTTTTTTTTTTTTTTGGTCGAAGACGGAGGACATTGAAGAGATTGCCCGAAAGACTCAGGCACTGAAAAAAGCAAATCCGAAAAGACAGCGTGTGGTGGTGTTTACTCAGGGGAAGGAGGACACGATCATGGCCACAGGTACACGCTCTTTAAAAACATCAATTTAATTCCAATTAGCCAATAACTAGTTAGATAACTAGATAACTAGCTTCACCCGGGTATTTATGACAATGCTGCAGCTTATGATTCCCACCGTTCTTTGACTGATTTGCATGCCTTGCCTCTATTGGCTGGAAAGCTTCCAGTTTGCATGTCTTGCCTGGTAACTCTCTGCAGATGCTCAGTAGAGCTTGGCTGTGAAATGTCGGTGGGGGTGTCTACTTTGACACCCTTTTTTGTTGGGGGGAAGGCACAAAGGCATTTGTGACCCACCCAGTGTTTGTCTCTGGAGTGCGAGATATGTGCCTGGCAAGTTTGGGGCAGAGTGGTGTAGGGGTGGAAGAGCCTACTCAGGACACACCCACAAATCCACACACCCACACTTCTGTTTTATAGCTATAGATATGTTAAGGGTTACAACCCTAAAACAATAGTTTTCAGAATATAGCATTCAGTTTTCTTCAAACAAAGCAGCAAAACTGTTTTAAGAGAATGTACTGTGTGAGTAATCCCGGTGAATTAGGTAAAAAGAACACGGCAGTAGGCAGAACCAGTTGTTGATAATAAGTAAACCTTTGCGCCCGCATTTTCCAGCGAGTGTGATAATATAAGAAGGATTGGGCTGCTTTTATAAGGTTTTCATATCTGAGCATCTGTTCGTTTGGATTTGTGTTTAGGACAAGCATGGTTTAACTTCATACTTAACCCAAGATATTATTTGGAAATATTACAAATGGGGAATATGGGGGAGTTTCTTTGGAACCCTGACAGCAAGATTCTATATGTAATGACTATAAAAGTCAGTTTTCCATTTGAATAGAAATGTGTTTTATATTTTGATACCAGAAAATGTTCCCTTTATCAATTTTGTTACATTAGCAACCACACTCCAGGGATTTTTAGACATAATTATTTATCTGGTGTAAGGGCTAAACATAATTCCTACACATTGATATGATTCCAGAATGTTAAAGATACCTTTTCTAGTTCATCTGATGCCTATGTATTACTATGCACTGTGTTTGAAAAGGTTTATTTACTTTCATTTAGATTTTCTCTTGAGTTGTTTCTACTTGATTATCTGTATCAAAGCTCACCAAGTAACAGATGCTGTAAGGATTAAATTCGTGTAAGTAGTAATGGGGAATACAAAATTTGATATACTGTGAAGTGAATTTCCAGCTGTTTTTTTTTAAAGCAGGAAATTCCACTTTTGGTTTTTCCCGCTTGAGAACTTTTGGTCCTTAGAGGGAAAAAAAGTGAAAAAGGAGCTTATGCAGGAATGAAGTGATCTATGATATGCCATTTTAATCAGTAAAA
The DNA here is from genome assembly GCA_032468015.1 of Mimophis mahfalensis. Taxonomy (NCBI): domain Eukaryota; kingdom Metazoa; phylum Chordata; class Lepidosauria; order Squamata; genus Mimophis; species Mimophis mahfalensis. The sequence goes on from JANHFR010005493.1 coordinate 250,285, forward strand.
TATGACTTTTCCTGCAGTTGGACACATTGTCTACATTTCTTGATTTAAATAGGGTTTTTGTATGGGGGGAGTTGGGAATCTATCATGCATTTTTGTCTAAAGCAACAGATTTAATTCAGTTCTCTGCTGCCTCCTCCATGGCTTTGAACTTAAGCTAAAGCCTCTTTTGGAACAGAATGTCAAGCAGCAGGTTTGCAAATGTTTTGGAAAGAACTCTGCTAATATCAGGAGACAGCATGGGTTTGAGACAAACTCTTTCTTTCTTTCTTTCTTTCTTTCTTTCTTTCTTTCTTTCTTTCTTTCTTTCTTTCTTTCTTTCTTTCTT
>JANHFR010005494.1:26090-36974 GCA_032468015.1 Mimophis mahfalensis
AGATCTTTTAAGAATGTGGGTTTCATTTGAGAGGGCCTGTTTCTTCCTTCTCTGTCAGGGGAGAAGCAGTATGTAAATCCAGGCTGCTTGAGGGTTTTTTTTCCCCCTTCCCCTGTTTGTGCAGATCAGTGTTTCTCACTCTTAGAAACTTTAAGATATCTGGACTTCAACTCAAATTTCCCCAGGTATCATGCTGGCTGGGGAATTCTGTGCACTGAAGTCCAGAATAATAGAGTTGGAAGGGACTTCGAGGTCTTCTAGTCCAACCCCGTTTAGGCGGCAAACCCTATACCATTTCAGACAAACCCTATACCATTTCAGACAATTTCAGACAAATTGTTCAATCTTCTCTTAAAAATTACCGATGTTGGAGCATCCACAACTTTTGGAAGCAAGTCGCTCCACTGGTTAATTGTTTTAAATAAATTTCTCCTTAGTTCTAGGTCAGGGGTGTCAAACTCAATTTCACTGAGGGCTGCATCAGATTTGTGTTTGACCTCCGGGGGGCCAGGGGTGTGTGCGGCCATGGTGGGCATGGCCAGCTCAACGTCACTAGTGTTGGGGGGCACCTGGGGTGGCCAACTGCTAAGGCAGGATTTCCCTCAGGCCCTCCCTCTCATTATAATCTCCTTCCTTCCTTTTCTTCTTTTTCCTTTCCTCTTCATTCTCCTTCCTTCTTCCTTTGTTATTTCAATTTGCATGACTGAACACAGACTTGGCAATTAGAGGGAAACTTGCTGGAGCAGGAAACATGGAGCCCACCCTTCCTAACTAGAGATAAACCATAGTGAAGTCTGACTCTCACCTTGGATGCACTGCTGCCTGTTTAGGCCCAAGAAACGTTCTCCTGCCTCAAATGGAGAACGTGTAGCATCCTACTTAATTGTACCTCGGCTAGAATCAGTGCTATGAATAAAAATAAATAAATCTTGCTCAGAGTTCAAACAATAATTCTTGACTTCATTTATTAGCACCTCCCTGCCCCATGTCCTCCAAAACTCTTAGATCTGCCTCAAGCAAATAATTTAATTTAGCTATATGATTCAGCTGGCACTGCATGTATAACTCATAAAGCAAATGAAGCTGCCTTATATTGCCCAAATCCCTTCTGGCTGTTTTGAAATAAGATAAAAAAAACCAACAGCTGAATTTATTCATTTACTTGGCTAATATTTCTCTAGTGTTTCCCCACAACTAAAGTAAAACCTATAGGCATGCAGAAGGAGTGCAGTGACTCACAATCATTAAAATGGGGGTACTCAGTGCCATTGGTGGCTGCCATGCATTCATGATTATAGTGACATCTAGAAAAATGGTGCTTTGTGCAGGGGTGGGTTTCAAATTTTTTAAACAGCCGGTTCTGTGGGCGTGGCTTAATGGGCTTGCCTAAATAGTCATGTGACAGGATGGACAGCCCACCCCATCACATGACCACCTAGCCATGCCCACACCAGTCAGAAAATCTATGATGAAAATGCCCCCTACCCCTACCCAGCCTCCCGGCTGGAAAAAACACTCAGCGGGGATTTTTTGCGGCTATGGGGAGGCTTGGCTTTTCGCTGTTCGCAGCCTCTAGGCTTAGCCTAGAGTCCACGGGCGGCAAAAAGCCTCGCCTCCTCCCTCGGCTTTTCGCTCTCCGCAGACTCTAGGCTCAGCCTAGAGGCTGCGAACGGCAAAAAGCCAAGCCTCCCCGTCCCCGGAAAAAAGTGCAGAGGGGCGCTTTTTCGTGGCCATGGTGAGGCTTTCGCCCTCACCCCCCAGCCTCCAATGCTTTAGCTGGAGGCTGGGGAGGGCAAACCCCCCCCCAGACGCCGAAAGAAGCCCCAGTTCGGGACTCTCGGGGCTGCCGGGAGGCTTGAGTTTTCACACACCCCCAGCCTCCAAGGCTTTAACTGGAGACTGGGAAGGGCGAAAACGCCACCCAGGCTCCCGGGGGCTAGAAATAGCCCCATTTTGAGACTCTGGGAGGGCTGGTTTTTGCACTCCCAGAGCCTCTGTGCATGCCCTGGGGTGGGCGGGGCCAGCCGGTTCCTGCATTTGCCAGTTCCCCGAACCAGCTGATTTTTAACAAGCAGCTCCCGTGAACCGGACCGAACCAGCTGGAAACCACCCCTGGCTTTGTGGGAAGAGAGATATTTAAACCAGGAGGTTTGCAATGTAATATCACCAAGACAACTTATAAAAAGGAAGGAAAAGTGGACAAAGGTAAACGGGGGATGGAATGAAAAGGAGAGTCAGACACTATTCTAGGTTTACAAATGAAAAGAAAATTAGTACAGGTACTAAAAAGCTAGGGGGGCCTAGATGCATTGTGGAATCTGTGGCCCTCCACCTTTTCCCTTGCCAGATGAACTCCTGAATTAGTTTATTTAAACTGCTAAAAAATTTATTATCCAAATATATTGGAGCCACCTGAAATAAAAATAATATTTTGGGAAGCACATTCATCTTTATTACTGAAATTCACCCTATCAATGACAATTTTAAATGTTTCCATCTCTCTAGGTCTAATTTTAACTGTAATAATTGTTTATTATAGTTGACCTCTTTTATTGTGGAGCGCCTTGCTGTAAGCCAAATCCCCAAATATCTCACCTTCTTGGCTGTCTGTATCCCCTTCTTTCAGTCATAGAAATAACTTGTCTGTTTGACATATTTTTAGTTAAAATTTGGGTCTTATCCTTGTTTATCTTAAGGCTGGCCACCTTTCCAAACTGTTCTAATTTAGCTAACAATCTTTGGACCTTGATTTGAGGTTCTTCCATTATAAAGACCAAATCGTCTTCGAAAGGCTGTTCCTTTTTCACCCTCAATCCCTGGATTTCTACATCTGATCTATTTCCCTAAGTAATGTTTCCAACATTAGTATAAAAAGCAGCGGGGATAATGGACACCCTTGCCTTGTCCCTCCTTCACCTTGATAATAACTTGTCAATGAGTTTTCAAAGTAAGCACTTTCAGTATGGTGTATTATCCTCTAATCTGCATTGATATATAGAAATTAGGAGGTCACAAGAACCATGTAGTTTCTGGATAATCTTCAAAGGAATCTATATGAAATAAAGAATATAATAATCTGAAATTTAACATTAGTGCCCAAAATAAAAGGTTTTTATTCAATACAAGAACATTCTTATAAAATGATGCATTCATGGCACCTCTGACGTGAAGCTATCAAAAATCTATAAGAACATTTCCAGTTCATATTGCAACATGGAAAAGAGGATGAGACCTAGAATTGGGGAGTGGCCAAAAGCAACTTTTACCAATTTGGTGCTGTCCAGATGTCTAGATTACCGCTCCTGCAATCCCCCATGACCTGCCTTTAAAGTTGTGTTCATACAATGTTGCTTTACAGCCTGTTGGCATCACTAAGAGAATCTAGGACAGGGGTGTCAAACTCCATTTCATTGAGGGCCACATCAAGGTTGTCGAAGGTGGGCATGGCCAAGGTGGGCATGGCCAGCTCAACATCACCATGACAGCCTCCTGCAGCCCTCTGCCAATGAAAACGGAGCCTGTTGCGGTCAAAAACAGAGTCTTGGTGGGCTTCAGGAGGCCACTGCAGCTGAAAATGGAGCCTGGGCGGGCTGCATGCAGCCCTCCAAAGCTCCATTTTTGCTGGTAGAGGCATTGCGGGCCAGTCCTTTGCTGTTTCCATGGCAGCACCATGGGCCAGATCTAAGTACTCACGGGCTTTGAGTTTGACACCCCTGGTCTAGGACAATTCAGTGTGGTCAGCTCACCAGAGGCAACTCGTCTCTGCCAACTCACAGTTGCCAAGTTGCTGCAAGACAACTCCACATGACCAACTCAGCATAGGGACAATTCACCATGTGCAGCCAGAGGAAAAACTCAGGTGAGCAAGTGAGAGGAGGGGCAAGGTGTAGAGCGGGTCAGGATGGCAATGGGTAGATGGCAGCAGCCAGTGATTTTCCATTTTCACATAATGATAATCTGAAAGCCATAAACTCATTAAAACTAAATTAGCTGTTCTACATCACACTTGTGTTTCAGGAAATTGCACTCTTAAGATAATACTCCAGCATGATCAAATTAGAATCTAGACTGTTTCTTGACTGCATGCTCTAATAGCAATAATTTTGCAAGTAGTTAAAAAAGGAAGGCTAATTTGGGCAATATGCATGAGGTCTGAATGACTGCAGTTCATTATCCTAGCCACAGTTGTGAAGAATCTTACTCCAAGTTAATATATTGTGAGCGGGGGGCAACTGTGTGATGTGTAAAGGATAAGAAGCATGTCTTTTGCAATGTCTAAATTTTGGAGGGAGTCTGAAATTGTGTAATCTGGTACTGTACTGGACAGACTTTCCCACGACACAGCTCAGAAGAAGAGTCTTAATCATGGGTACCACCTGGAATGAAATGAAGACTTTACCAGCTGTTCACAGTACATTCCAGGACATGTTCTGCAAAACCAGCTGTTCAGAAATAATAGAAAAGCAATTGTTCTCTTAATATAGATATCGTTAACAAGATGGTTATTTAATAGAATTAATAGAGACAACATACTAAAGTAGAGTTACAAAGAAAAAATTATATAATTATGTGTAGCGTTTGAACTTTTTACTGTATGCAGCAAGTATCACGCATTAACGTATTTCAATAAAAATGCACATACCAGATATTCTAATGATATTCTAAAGATAATTACTGCCTTCCAATGCTAATATTGTGGCCATCTTGAGTTTTTCTTTTTATGCAAAAGTAGTTTTGTTGATGCAGTATCAACATTAGAATTAGAAAAGAAGAAAAGAAGAGCAGCCAAACTGACAGAGGCCTGAATGCCTCTGCTATGAAGCAAGCTACAATGTTTATTAGGTTGTTTTCAGATTAGAAAAGAACTGCTGTCATAACATTAGAATTCTAAATTATACTCCTAGTTCTATCTGTCCTAATTATCTAACTGACAGAACTAGGAATACAGTTCAGTGATGGCGAACCTTTTTCTGGTCAGGTGCCAAAAGTGCATGTGTGTTCTCTTGCATGCTGTTGCGTGCCTAGACCCATAATGCAATGTGTACCCCACCCCCATGTGTGTACGTGCGACCCCCACTGCTCCCCTGCACATGCGTGCACAACCCTAAATTTAGCTACAGGTTTGGCGTTTGAAACTCAGCTGATTGGTACAGAAGTGCCGCTCAGCTGTTTTTCAGCTCTGGGGATCGCACGTGCATGCTCAGGGAGAGAGGGGGATAGCGCATGCATGCTCAGGGGTCATGCACACATGTGCAGTGGCGGTGGAGGGCGGGGGGGTCACACGCACATGCACAGTGGAGCTGAGCTGGGCGACAGCTCGCGTGCCAGCCGACATGGCTCTGTGTGCCATTTTGGGCACGCGTGACATAGGTTCGCCATCATGGATATAGATGGAATACTTTTTCCCACCGGCACTTTTAAAACCATAGAACTCATTTCTACAGAATGAATTGTCAACCACCAATCTAAGCATTTTTAAACATATGTAGACAACTTAATGGAAGAAATGAATATCAGCAACATCTATTCACAAAGGCTACCCATTTCCTCTCAGTAGCAGCTGCCAGGACCTCAAGCAGAGGGGAGATGTAGTTCTCAGGTCCCACCTGTAGGGTTCAGACTAGACCATTGAGGAGAAGAGAATACTGAACCAGTAGATGGACCTATAGTCTAATTATCCGGCAGGGCTATATCTGCATTAGTTATATCTCATTCTCATATTTCTAATATAATGGTTTAATGCTCACAATTACCACCAAAATGCACTCTTGTCCCTCGCAAATAGACAGGTCTGGGACCTCCGCAGTTAAGAATTCTGGAATAACAGTATCACGACCATGGTTAAATGGTCATGCTACTTTATTTAGTTGATTCCAAAAAAGGAATCAACTGTGTGGAAAGGTACGTAATGAACTAGGCTGAAAATAGGCTTCCTTTGGCATTTGAAATATCCCCAAGAAAGATAAATAAAAACATCAAAGGTATGAACAAGAAAGAGCAGAAGGATGCTATCTCATGTATAACTGTATATCTTTCCAAGATGCTCAAAGTGTTTCATGATAACAAAGAACTAGGAAACTATTTTCCCATTTAGCATAGCCACTATGAGTTGCCTTGTGTTCATGTTCAACTATCAACTACAGACAAGGCCAAGATCTCAGATCAAGAGAATTCGGCACCTGCTAAGACCCACAGCACTCCTGGGACTTCCAGAGTCTGCTGCTAAGCTCTTCTCTCACAAATGTGCTTCCAAATAAGAGCACTGAATATTAATTGCCTTCTTTATATGTTACTAGTAATACATAGGAAACAAAAGCGACGTATCTTCTATAAGACCCAGTATCTTAATTAAAATGGTTGCATTGTATCGAGTGCTTTAAAAATAACACTATACAGTCATTATGTGATAAACACATTGTGCCAAGTTATATAATTTGAATTTCTTGACTTTTGCATCCACAGCCTTTCCACCCTACTTTCTTTTCACTCTGTCTCGTTGCTTCCCCATCACCCTTCTGGCACTTATTCCTGTCTTAAGTAAACAATTGCCTTCCCACATGTTGGCCTGAGCCAAAATAAGCTGCCCCTCCAGATGTGAACATCCAAATACAAATATGCTTCCCAACCCCTCTCTTCTCATAATCCACTTCTTCTGTAATATGAGACAAGTTCAAGAGAAATTGGGTACTGTTCTGGATACTGTAGTGGAAATGCTTGTCTTCACCCTCTGGCACAGAGAAAACCACTCTTGTTCTTTTTCTTTTTCTCTTTCCCTTTCTTCCTTATTTAAAAATCTTACTCTTGGCAACATTAGATTTTCTACCTTGTTCCCAGAAATCTCTTGGGGGCATCATATCCAGAAAGGAGTAATTATTGCACTACCTTGGCATTAGCCACAATGTCAACTTTGTTAGGGCTAGTCTACAGAGACAGCCAGGTTCAAACACCTGCTCCAGCTGCATTTATTTGATAAGCTTCATGGTTTGTTAACATAAACTGATCCAACTGACCTGAAAGAGGGTGAAAAAGGAGAAGAGATGAAAGCGTTGAAAAATTCAAAAGCCTGATGGTTCTCCATAACAACTGCATACTTATCCACATTTACTGTAAGTCTCCTACTGCTAGGTTTCTGTATTTCATGTGAAATGCTTCAAAGGCTTTAACGCAGTTGCACAAGAAGATGCGGAAGAGTCTTGGATTAGCCAAGAACATCAACAACTTGTGCTGCCCAACTGTTACAGTTGGGCAGCACAAGAGCTCTCCTAAAGGGACAGAGTGGCTACACAGGTCTGTTGGGATGACAGCATGTATTGAAAAGCTAACTTCATGATGTAGCTCATTTGTACCAGCAGGAAGGAAATGAAAGTGAGGGCTGAAAGTGACTTAAAGCAAAAAGCAGAAAAACTGTGGGGGAGAGATGGAAATCTCTATTTGGTTCTTATGCCATAAAGGGTGCTTGTTTTGTACAGTAGAAATGAAATGAAATAATGCCTCCACCCACCCTGTAACACAGATAACACAGACAAGGGCCTGTCTTGCTCCCATAATTGTGTCAATTAAATAGTTTCCATAATGGTTTCCATAATGGTTAGAGCCTGAAAGGCCATTTGTGAGGAAGAAGTTGAGAGACAGTATTTTCTAGTATTCTCTTGGACAATTTATTTAATTCACTTGTTATATTTAGCAATACTATAAGTGATTTCAAATGCTTGTTAGACAGATAGAAGCTGTTATTCATCTCCCCGACCTGTGTCTCTTTGATTAGAACCCAGAAACAGAAACACACTTGTTTTCAACTTGTACATTTCATAAATAAAACCCCCATCTTCTAAATCAAATAAGAGAATTCAACTCTGAAATAGAAAAGTTTGCTAGAAAGTTGCCTCTATGTGTGGTGTGTGTGTTTGGGATAAAAGAACACTATTCTATAATTCATAAGCTCCATATCTTCCAATTTTTTATGACTTGAACAAATGAGTATGCAGCAAATTGTGGGTAGAAGGCTGAAATTCTAGCTTTCTGTGCTTGCTTTACGTCACATATAATTAAAAGAGATAGTAATTTAAATGCATGTAAGCAGTACTGGTTCAAGGTAGAATGACACCCTAGTCACACCACTTTCCACCAATCAGAAGGTTTGTATTTTTAGAATGATTCTGGGACGGCATAAATTTTGGTGCCCTAGGTCAATGCCTACTTTGTGCCTAAAGCCAGATCTATATGTAAGATCCACATGATTACTCAGGATAAACATTGCATCCATAGATGTAGGAGATGACCAGGCTGAGCCCAAGGATGTGTGTGTCAAATGCCTCATCAGTCATGAGTCCCACATGGCCACAAGAGATCTAAGCACAGCCCACCCTAAATGCCTTTCTTATCTCCAACTAATTTCCCTTGACTGTTGGTAGCTCAGATTCTTCTACAGAACTTAAGCTTGCAATAAATCTTTATACTTATTTGAATACCTTGATTCTCCTGATTGCCCCAGCATTTGACATTAATCATAGGCCACCGTTACTTTCTGGAGAGTCCTGGTTTGCTATTCACAAATTGCTATGTTGCTTATTGACTCCAACTTTGGTCCTCTACTCTTAGGAATCAGTAAACAAAATTTGATCAGATTATTTAAAACCCACAGAAACATATCTACAGTACCATTACCTTTGAATTTGATGCTTGCCTTCTCCTTCCCAGATAAACCAATTCCACAAACTTTGGCTTTGGGTTTTTGGCTTGTTAGAATGAGAATATTTTTGTGGGGCGGTAGTGGTTGCGTTTTGTTTTCTTCCTCCTAATGAGCTACTGGTCACTGAAATTTCTCTCACTTATCAAAGAAACCACAAAGGAACACTCAGATAGCATTCACCACTACATTTCTTTGCAAAAAAAAAAAAACCACACCAAAAACAAAATTAGGATTCTTCAGAATTCAAGCTATTTTGTTTTTTACAAACACAGCCAGAGTGTGCTATTCTATGGAAATCCAATCTGTGTGAGATTGCCTGTACTTCATCACTTACTGTTAAAATTATCACTTTGATGCAGTATTTTTTTCACCAGCATTAATGTATCAGAATCTGCAGCAAGCATAGTTAGATTTCATGCAGAATGTTTGCAGAAATGATGGTTAGCAGTAAATTTTTTTATCCATACTTTGTCCCCATTGGTAAATGATCCCTATTCTATCTCTGTTAGCTTCCATCTGTCTCGATCTTTTCTTTTACCGATACTGTGCTGTATATTTGTATTTATAATTATATTTTGATAATTGCACAAGCATTGGAAGACTTACTGTACATATAATGATAGATATGATGAGTGTATGCTTGTAGACTACCATGTTTTAATCTCCTGCATTTCATAACTTGCTTTTTAAATGTTCAAAACAAGCCTTGAGGGAAGAGAAGCAATTCTCATTTCTTGCTTGTTGTTACTAATGATTTGCTTGTTGTGGGAAGATTGTAATATAGTAAAACACGTTGTACCAAATATGCAAAAAGTCCCGGGTTCAATCCTTGCCATCCACAAAAAGTGTTTTAAAATATCTCTGCCTCAGATCCTGGAAAGCCATTACTTCATGGTACTGAAAACTAAAGATCATGTATATCATAAGGCAGCTTGGATGATTTTTTAATATTCAGATATCCATTCAATGATGGCAGCATATGATCTGTGAAGCTTTCTTATATCTTACCATGGAAGAAAATCAGTCAGCTGCAATAACTTGAAGCAGGAAAACTAGAGCAGTAGGGATAGCAATGGGGCCACAACCAGAGGTGGTATTCAGCCAGCTCCGACAGGTTCCGTAGAACTGGTAGCAATAATTTTGAGAACCAGCAAATACCACCTCTGATTGGCTGACACTGACAAATACCACCTCTGATTGGCCAACAGCATAGCCACGCCCACTAAGCCACGCCCACAGAACCAGTAGTAAAACAATTTGGTTGTATGTGTGAAAAATGGACATGTCACTTTTTTCAGTGCCTTTGTAACTTCGAACGGTCATTAAGTGAACAGTTGTAAGTTGAGGACTACATGTTCTAAAGATAGCTTAACAGTTAAAGTTGTCTTTGACAACTTTAGGTTGTTAGGTTGAACAAAAGGTCTAACTATCATTTATAGATCTTATGTCTGTATATTCTAAATATGAGTCTTGTTTTACATATAAAGTAATAGAAAACTTTTTTTTCCTCTTTTTTTGGTAATTTTGCCAGAGCAGGTAGACTAAAAATTCACTGTAATCTCTGGAATTACAATTATGGGGAATAATTAAACATCTTTGTCTCTAAATACCACTCCCTCACTATACTTTCCAAGTTTTCACATACATATATCACTTGATTGTCCAAATCTTCAGGTTAATGATGCAAACACCTTTAATGATTCACAGCTGCTATACAAAACTGAAGCAAATAAAGACTGCTCATTAAATGAATGTGGTGTGCAGATTTGCAATGCGACCACAACAAATTATTTTTATGGAAACATAGGTGAGATGAGAGACCTTGGTTTAACTCGTTTCAACTGAAGTTCTTAGGGCTTGTTATATTGATAAACCTGGTTCTGTTCCTGCTGCAAATCTAATTGTTGCTTGATAGAATTAGCATCTTCATATTGTACTGAGAGCAGCTCTTCAGTGGGTGACTCTGCTCCTTGGTAAAAGTTTTAATATTTTTGGAAATTGTGGTATCCAAAATACACATAGAGTTAATTTTGATGGAAAATAGATTACTTTTAGCTCCAAAATTTAATGATAAACCAACCACCTTCTAATCTTAAAGTGGCATTAAAACACAGAGAAATTTATTTATTTATTTATTTATTTATTTATTTATTTATTTATTTATTTATTTATTTATTTATTTATTAAATTTATAT
>JANHFR010005495.1:0-17404 GCA_032468015.1 Mimophis mahfalensis
TGCAGAGTTCAGGGATTGTTATGACTAGTAGTGATGATGTCACAAACTGGTGGAAAGGCTTTCCATTTTAGAGGGTGATGCCCCTGCCCTCCACCCACCATGTGCCAGGGCAGACAGTCCAACGTCCTCCTCCAATCAGAAACAGGGAAGGCACAATTCAGTCCGGTAACTCAGCTACCAGTCCTGCAACAACTCAGCTTGCAGCCCCATAATTCACCTGTCAGATTCCAGTCCTGTAACAACTCAGCTTCTAGTCCTGTAATTCAGCTGCCTGTGAATTGGGTAGTCAGGCTGGCCGCTGTTGGAAAGGTGGAGGAATGAGGAACGAAGAGGCACAGTCTCCAAGAATGTTGAGCCTGGCTCCGGCTCCACATAATGCATATTATGGATTTTGTACCCAGGAACAAAATCAGTGGTACTTTAACAGACAGAACAGAAAACTTAAGGGAATAGCATCACCACACATTATCATAGTTATGCATCTGAATCTCCATGCAACCAAATATTTAGGAAAGATTCATCTCATTTACCAAGGGGAATACTAAAAAAGGGTTGACTATACCAAGACTGAGTCTGTCTCTAAGAGCCTTTCTCCCCACTGAATGCTGAATGTAAATGCAAAGGATTCTTTTAGACTAAATCTGATCCCCGAAGACAACTGAATGCTAACTTACACACATACAAACTCACACATCACGGACACTTGGATGCTGGAATCCAATTGCAAATTCAAGGCCACTATCGTGGAACATTTGATCCTTATCTGGTATTCTAATTGAAAAACAAACAAACCTGTCTCATTATTTGGTTTGCTTCTACAGTTCACTACAATTCCCATAAAGCATCAGTATAAAAGATACTTTCCTCTAGTTTCTCTTTCACTCTTGAACCATGCTCTTTGTGAAGATATGCTTACAAGGAAAACAAATCATATAGCTTGTAAATTTGTCTTATGGATAAGTAAATCTTTATCTGAGTTAATGCTGGCTGAATCCATCTCATCTTTAACAAAACCAAAAGATGTATGTTCTGACTTTTAAAATAAAGACACTAGTTAAATGCTTGCACACATTTTCTCTTCCATAAGAAAAAAAAGGCAAAATTTTTACTCTATTAATTTTAACAAGCACACTAAACTTTTTCTGTTATCACATAGTTATCAGTGGACTGCTTTCACAAAAGAAAATCGGTTTTCAGAGTGCTTTAAGATATATATTCTGTACTGACAGTAATGGTTGGAAGCAAAAAAAAAAAGCAAAGAAAAGAAAAGTCGTGTCTTTTGTCAATTTTCAATTATTGTACAAGATGATCTGTTTTGTAGGACATCATCTTAACAGCATTTTACAATAGTATAATATTTTTTACATTTATAGTATGACAATCATGCACTTTTAGTAGTAAATAAAAATCTAAAGCATTATGATATAAAATAAAAGATTCATGGTGCAAAGATTAAATCAAAATTAAATATAAAAGCAATCTAAAAATAAGACAAGAGGAAGAAACGTTTTATGAGATACTATAACCTTGACTAAATAATAAAAAAATATACTAAAATAGTCCTCCATGAAAGCCTTGAAATATTTACATGTGAAATAAACAGCCGTTTCAAAGTGTTTGAATTTGTTTGATTTTTCTTGGGAAATTTTGTCTTCTGAGACCATTTTTTCCATTAAAATAAGCACAAAGAAATACATGAGTATTTGTTTAATGTACCATTGAAAAAAAATTTACCTTTAATTTCCCCCCCCCCCCCCCCAAATCCCTTCGAATAAGTTCGTTGACATTTTTGTGGTTTTTCTTCCATTGGTGTTAGAGGAATAAAACCATTTGGTCAGATTATATTAATGTTGTACTGTCTTTAAGCAAATATCGTTGCCAGCTCAAGTGAAAAACTCACCTTAAATATTAAATCCTTTTTTCCATAGCGAAGCTCCTTCAGTTGGGCTTGAATCTTTTTTGACTGTAAGCAGAGGATAATATATTAATCTTTTAAGCAATGTAATACTGCTTCATTTACAGAGTTTTAAATATAAAGTTCAGGCAATAGGAAAATGTATCATGAGATATTGCAGAGTGAATGGAACTTCTAAATTATTACATTTTTGGGTGCACACACACATAGAGAGAGTAAACACATAAAGTTCAGGACAGAAAATAATCCCAATATCCCACAGATATAATTGATGACTTGAAACAAACACTTGGGTTAGAATATAAATCATATATGGGAAGGGAAGCTCGTATAAAGAGGCTATCCCTTTCTCTCCTATGCCCTTCATATCCTGGAGTTAGATAATCCTGTAGGGGACTAGTAGCAGTTTTCACCAGGATAAGATTTGGGAAGAAGCACAGAAACTAGTTTAGTCCAGACCACAGGAAGAGTTCCCTCATTTGGTTGAGTTGGCCTACTACATTTTAAAACAATAAAGTAATGCACACTAGTATCTCCAGAGAGCAGCCAGATATCATTAAATCAAAGTTAAAAGAACCAAAATGTGCTAATGTTGCTCAGTGAGGAAGAAGTGCTCAGCACCAATCAATTGTCATACCCAAAATTTAAAAAAATGTTGTCCCCCAATTTTGGAACAAAACACCAAACTTAATTAAACAAAACTAAACTCAAAACTATTCACTTACTAGTGGACAAAGTCTTGAAGCAATACTCCAAAAGAAGTGCTTTAAAATATTTTACTGTCTTTACTTCTTTGCTCCCTACATTTAATAGCAACTAAATGAGGCAATGGAATATCAAATGCCAGTGAAGGAAGTCTCTTTATGGATCAAGCCTCATTAATGAAATAATTTAAATACAACAGAACTCAATCAGGTTTATAAAGTGCCCTTGTTAACCCTATCTTAGTTTAATGACCCTAAATTAGTTTTATGAACATTGCTATTCACTGGACTTGGAATCCCATTAATATTTTTACTTCCTAGTTTTCAGTGACTGCCCTCCCTTCCTTATTTATCCAAATTATCCAAATCCAGGCAACTTCCCAATCTTTCATCATGGGTTCCTGTTTTATGAATTTTACAAAAAGGTTATTCACAAATTGGATAGCCAATCTAAAATCCCAAGCTTTGGCTAAATAATGAGTGGAAGAAACAAAATAATAAAGAAGGAAGTATTAAAATCATTCTTAAGCAGATTCAAGAAGTGTTTAAAGCCTTTTCAACACACTACATTCCAAGCAGATAATGATGGATAATTATAGCAAGCCGATTTGGTGTAATGGTTAGAGGTAGTGGGTAATCAAGAATTCTCATACTGTTTTAGCACAAAACCAGCTGGGTGAACTTGAGTCAATCACTTTCTCTCTCAGCCCTGGGAAGGAGGCAGTTGTAAACTACTACTAATATTATTGCCAAAAGAGTACATAGATGTGTTTATGTAGTTGCCAGGAAGCAAAACTGAATTGAAGGAACAGAAAGAGGGGAAGGGAAAAATATGAAGCCCCCCTTGCAAATTATACTTTCAAATGGATTAGAAAAAGAAACAGATGATACTTCTGGCAAGGATTTACTGCTTGTATGCTTTCTGTCACTGCATATCACCCAATTAGTATGTAATGAAGGATAAATGCCAACAATTCACAAGAAGCATCCCAAATATCCTTTGAATTCTTAATTCATGCAAACAGCCACATGTTCCTGTGGCGACATGAAGGCTATCAGCCCAATAAGATATTTAATCAAAACTAGATGCTGTCATAAGGTTTTAGCAACATGCACCTTGTCATTCTAAACATGTTTATAAAAAAGTCTGCATAATATTCTATATATCTATCATGTATCTATCTATCTATCTATCTATCTATCTATCTATCTATCTATCTATCTATCTATCTATCTATCTAATCTCCATGCACCAACTCCCATACAAACTATGTGCTCTATCACCAAATCTGTTTCTTCTTCAGTATCCTATATACTTAATCACTTCTGGCTAGATGACATTTCTTGCCATTTCTGTTGATAAGTCAATATTTGAAGTATTTTAACTCATGATTAAACTTTGGCATAATGTCACTAGTTCCAAGTTACCCAAGCTGTTTGAAAAATATAACTCATAAAGTGCTTTTTTATCATTAGATTCCAAATGCATCTGCTGTACAAAGTTACCAAGTTCCTGCTGTGCAGGAGAAATCTACCGTAGATCCTGTTATCTCAAGAAAACTCACAGCCAGGCAAGTTTATTTTTAAACGCATCTTCTATTATGAAATATATATTTCCCTTGGAAAGATGATCAGTGAGCAATTCCAGGAAATTGTCACTTCAGGCCTCCATGATAAAACTACAATTTACCTACTGTGAATACTCAGAAGCACAATTTTATTACTTTATTTTGCAAAAAGGCAAATTCCATTCCCCGTTTAAATTAAACTATTGTGTCAGCTTCTTCAGAGTTATACTGCAACATGTAATGTATGTGTGTACGTACAGTATATTCCAAAACATTTAATATAAAGGAATCTATTTAAAAAATAGTAAAGGTGTTGTGCCTGAAAGTAAAAGAACATAGAGAATTAAAAATACTGGTGGGCCAACAGGCTACAGTTCCCAGAATTCCTGACCTTGTTGGCCATATGTGCAGGAGATTTGAGAAAGGAAGGGTTAATGTATTCAGACAGCAAAACAAAGGAGAGAAAAAAGAAGAGAGTACAATTATTTCATAATTTTGAGTAGGAAAAAAACACAATAATGCACTGTTAGTTGTAATATGCTGATATGGATTGCCTTGTTGCTCTGTTTATCAGAACTGGCCAGCAACTGTTTTTGGAAGACAACAATAGACCACATCACCTATCTAATAATCCCTCAATGGTTGTGAAAATGACCTTGGGGTACTTTTTCTTGTTTAATTTTTGATATACACTTTCCCATTTTATGATCTGCAAGCTTCCTGTCTGGTTTGGACAATAGACTTCAGTTTGTAGAAGTCCATTGGCTATTTCAGCTGGCCCTTTAACTGAGTTAACTGGCCCTTTAACTGAGCATTAGCTTACCTTGTCCCTTTTACCTTTCATAGCTGCCTTTTATTCTGACTGCTACAGCACTTTAACAGAGTCTTGTAAATAGAAAGGTACTGATATGAAACATGGCCAATACCAATAGCTTCCTCCATTTCATTCTCTTCTTTTTTGTTACTTGTGAGCATCCTACTTTTCTCTGTCAATTTTTTTTAAAAAAACATGAAACTAAGAAATCTGGTGCCATACTTTTCTTCATTTTTCCAATCACTTGAGACAGAATCATTCACTCCCATATAGCTTTCAGATGATTTGGGCTATTTGGGAGTTGGTGATGAAGATTGAAATAATACAAGACCAACTAAATGGGAACACCTCCCCCCCCTCCCCAAAATCTGTCCTATGCCTGTATCTACCCTATGTGCATTTTTTTTTATCTTAATAGAATAATATAATAAAGAATAACAGTCTCTTCTGTTCCAATCCCCTGCTCAAGCAGCCTACCCTATACTGTTCACTATGGCTGCCCAAATTCTTCCTAACATCCTCTAGTGATGGTGCACTCACAACTTTTGAAGGGAATCTATTCACTAATTTAATTGTTCTCATTGTTAGTAAATGTCTTCTTAGCTGTAGGTTGGATTCCATTCATTACTTCTTGCCATGCTTTCAGGTGCTTTGGAAAAAAAGTTGCCCCACTCTTCTTTTTGACAGCCTTTCAAGTATTGGAAGACTGATATCATGTCACCTCTAATCCTTCTCTTTGGTAGATCAAACATCCAGTTGTACAACTCTTCATCATATACTTTACCCAATAGCCTTCTAATCATCTTTGTTGCTGTTCTCAACACTTTTTGTAGAACTTATTTTACTATGTGTATGTTTGGCAGGACCTTTCCTGGAGCAGGAAAGTAGATGGGCACAGCAGCAGAGGCATTATTCAATGGGATGACATGATAGCCTACAATCTGGACTAAACATTTTGAAAGCCCTTACCAAAGTGTCTCAATCCAGACATGAAGTTCCTAAGCCATTTCAGAGTGGATCAGTTTGAGCATGACATAGAGCATTTTCAATGATGCAAATAAGCTCAATGGTATAAAAAGCAATGGTGAATGGTTCTTGCTATCTATGTTTTAAGTAGAATGGGTAAATTCCACAAATGACTAAGTGAAAGTTTGCCTTGATTTGGGGATGGTGGTACCTCTTCCCATTCCACATACAAAAATAAATCAGAGTGGTGATTCAGTCATAACTTTGAAACAGGTAACAGATGAAAGTCCTCCAGTACACCTGAGGGAAATAAGCTGCTTTAAGCAATTCGGGCTGGACTGTATGAGACGCTCCATTTATTTTCTGCCAGTGGAGAATAGTGAAGTGCAACATCTCCAAGGGATTGTGAAGTGCAACATCTCTAAGGGATTGTAACCACTCCTATCAGCATTTATTTACATAGTTATTTTACTGTGTTTAATGGTTGTTCAGCTTTGGGAATTAATTTAATTTGACCTTCTGGGAATGGAAAGTAGAAGCCCCCTACCTCCTAGAGGAAGATGTGTACGTCATTTTCCAATAATTTATTTTGGATTAGGTTGGAACCACGGCCCCAAAAATGCCCTCTCTCTTCTGGCAACTATTATGGATGGATGGCAATAAATTTGGATCGAATTGTGTTATTGTTCACAGGAAGCAATACTTTCATTGCAGCATATGGATATTCACTGTTATTGTTGTTTTGTCATTTTGTTTTGTTCTTATAGCTTTGTGTGTAGAAAAAAATGCAAGCACAACTGAACTCCTTAGATAAACTGCTGCAGAGAAAGTTAAATTAAAGCTGAAGTAATACATTATGCTTAACATTACCTTTATTTATTACTGTGTTGCAACATTTATGAGTTATCTGGTTAGTGTGACAAAAATATGCTTTAATTTTGGCATATGTTTAAATAGAAAGTCTTGTATTGATTATTACCCATCATTGTCTGTTATCTAATAAATCCATGTCAATTATTAGCATTGTTATATATTATATGCAATTTCTTGCCTTTATACCAAGAAGCAGATGTTTCAAAGCACTTCCCCAGAATCTTCAAATGTTGGAAAGCTTACTAGTAACTCAATTTTTAAAAATAAGTACTACCAAAAAAGCTGTACCTAAGTAAAGCTCATTTTTTGGCTACTGATATTTTTTTTTGTAGCACATATTACTATATTCTATAGAAGAGTTTCAATTGACAAGGTGATAGAAAGGCATCACACTCATATTCTAGAACATGACTCAATTCACTTATAGAATCTTTTAATGCAGCAGAAGAAGGAAGCAGGATTAATTATTCCTTGAAGTTTAAAAGTTTGAAATCTATTGACATAAATAAAAATATTATTTAGCTGATGATAGTATTTTGAAACATGAGACCAAATAAAGGTGTGTTTGGAAAATGTAACCCCCATAATGTAAACCAGTCTGGATTGCCTCCAGTAGTTATTTGTGCAAATCTATTCCATCATAATATATTCCCTGGAGAATTCCTGAAGATAGAAGCATGTTCATTAACCATTTCCCCAGATCAGCAATTCTGAGACAATGACAATTCTGAGTCAAAGTTAACTGCTAAAGTCAACTATTCAGTCAATCACAATCAAAATAACCAAGAGTTTATTACACTAAGGATTCAAGCCCATTGGTTGTATTGGAGACACTGCAGGCAAGCATATGACATTGGATGAATATGTGAAAGTATTCCAAGGTCACTCTATGATCATCTGAAATAGTAATCTGGAAAGAGTTATTCTTCATTTTATTAGATGCTGATTACCCGGCATTGCCTGGGTAATTTTTTTATGGGACTGCCATGTTCTTTATTTTCATCTTCCTTCTTTTGTCCATTCTGCCGCCCTCCCTCCTCCCTCCCTCCCTTAGTTTTTCAAATCTGAAGGTTGTACCATTCTGCAATTGCACGTGTCCTACCTTGTAGGGTTGTTGTGAGATGGAAATTGAACCAATTGAACCAAATGCCAGGGTTTTCATTTTCCTTTCCTTTCCTTTCCTTTCCATTCCTTCCTTCCTAATTAGAAAACTAACCTCATTTCCATCTTTACAACCTAAGCAAACATTGTATAGTCTGAATGGCTCAAAAGTGAATCAACATAGAGAGAGAGGGACTGGTTTTCTCTGAATTGCAATGGCTTCACAATATGAGATTTAAAAACAATTTCTCTTATTCTTACTACCATGATCAGTCTTTCCAACTCAATGGGTACATACACTTAATTAAATCTATGAAATACATTTATTTTTGTTTTTACATCTGAATATTTTCCATTCAAGAGAGGTAAAAACTGTTGCTCACCTCATGCTGGGCCTAAAGTTTGAGAAGGCCTGACGCTGTGACTTAGGAAGATAGCAATGCATCATCTTATCTGAGCGGGGATAGGAAAGCAAAGCTTCCTCCCTAATTGTGGATTCCCTGCTCGGCCCTCACCTAATGTATATGAAAGTCCTGTAGCCAGGTCTGAAAACACCTGACCTCATTCATCCTGGGCCCTCTGACTTAGGAACATACCAATGCCTCAGGAAGGCAGAGGCTCTCTGTGGGCCTAAAGTTTGAGAAGGCCTGATGCTCAGAGGCTCTCTCTGTGGAGTATTCCTAGCAAAACTTACTGGGAATTGTAGTTTGCCTTGCCTGTGTCAGGATTTTTAGGGAACACAGCCATCCCCATGGGGGCTAAGGCTGTCTTAACCCCCCATTGCTTTTTATTGGGGGGTAAGTTATGTGTATGCCACGTTTGGCTGACATTGGTCCAGCCATTAAAATTTGTATAGAGAATGTTACAACACCCTCCCTCCCTCCACACTCTGTTTTATATAGATAGATATTATAACAGGATCATGCAAAAGCTATAGCAGTGGGACCAGGAATGGCTATTCAAAATGCATTTCATCTGGTATCCTTGAGCCAGCACAAAGCTTTCTGTCTAAAACATGGCACTAAATTATTTGAAATGTTGAAGGTATCTGTCCTCTTTTTTTTAAAAAAATAATAATAATAAGAAACAGCATTATTTATATGATCACACAGATCATGTCTGTTCTGCATCGAAACAAAAATTAAGTCCATTTGCAACCTTTGAAAAATATAGCAATAGCTAATAGTTACTGATTTCAAATTACATATTGTGCTTTTTATAATTGTGAAAATACTATTTACCCATGTTTTTAAAAGGCTACATGTTTTTAGATAAAATTGCTGATCTCAGAAATGTATACCAGATCAGTGTCTCAGTTTATTTATTTTTTTAAACAACTTATTGTCAAACCCAGAGAGAAATGGATGCCTAGAAGCATATAAATGAATGATAAACATATACATAAATAATTGTGAACATGGGGGGAAAAGACAGCTATCTTATAACAAATGATCCACAATGTGTAGGCTGCCCACATGCGACTCCAAAGGGCAAGGTAGTAAACAAGGAAATATATTTCATAATATTATGAAAAAAGAAATAAGATGATTTTGATATTACCTAACACTGAAAAATGTTATATAGACACTGAATCTGATGCAGAAACAATTTAGTACTGAGCACTTTCTACCTTTCTTCATTTCAGTTCCATATCAAAATTTTAGAATTATTTGCTGGCACCCAAATGATTTAGCATAACAGAGCTGCCTTATAATGGCTACTACTATTATACTTCTTTAAAGTAAGAATATTTTAAAAATATGTTGCCATAATTAGTTCCTTACATTCTTTAATACTACTTTATACATTTCTTAATATATATATTTCCTAATAATATATTTCTTTTGTTATCACTTAGGGTCAAATCTTTCATGAAATTCTTGTGTTGATCCTTTGCATTGATTTGATGTGAGAGTTCAAAACTAATGGGAAAAATCCAGTGAATCCAAATGGGATTAATGTCTATTTCATAGCCAAACTGTATAGAATAACTTCTTGAAATTCAATAAAATGCCATCACTTTTAGAACAGCAGTAGTTCCTAAGTAATTAACATTTGTATTCAATTCAATTATCCAGAATAGATTCAGGAATATACAAGAAGAAATGATCAATTTTCAAAATACACTTCCAACCTATGCATGGCCCTAATGGGATAAATAATACAATTAGATAAATATATAGCATATAGCTATCAACCATTTTGTTTGGACCAGGCAGTCCAAATTCAAAATTATGCGTTACTGAGAAAAGAAGCCATTGTTTAGAAAAAGTAATCCATGCCCTGCTCAGATATTTATTTGTGTTGCTACCAGTAGTAGGCTTTCAACTTGGTTGGCACCATTATTTTTTCCTTTAATCTCTCACTCTTGGAATGAATGTAATTTTTGGAATATAAGATACATGGTTTGCTATCAAGCAGATCTTCCAGAATGCCTTAGAATTGCTCATAAAGTGTTCAGAATCCACAGACAATTTGCTGAGGGAAAACGTTTTGTATAGCTTTCCTTATTAGAATCAGAATAACACTTTTTCGTATAATTTTTTCTCACCTCTTCTGCATGAATTCCACAAAGCTTGTTCCCTGACAGTAGTTTATTTTTCAGGCTTTTGTTCTAAGAAAAGGAGAGAAATATTTTGATATTAGTAATATGAAATCCAATATTCAGTAACTAATAAGCATAATATGTGAGATGTTATTTCAAGTTGGCTATGAGGAAGGTATCTACCTAATAACTTACCGGCATATCTGAAATCTAAATAGATAATGTCACAAGTAGCATTATACATGTAAGATAGATTATGGTATAAAATAAAATGCTCTTGTTTTTCACAAGTCTCAGGCAATAGTGGCATCAGATTATCTTCTCTACCCTGAGAAGCAAGGAAAGATGGGGTCTGGTTGGAAAACTTCTATGAAACAACAGGAAAACATAAAGAAGTAAAAACAAACAAACCTAGGAGAAGAGTGTGGCAAATAATTTCTCTATTGCTCCCAAGAAAAGCACACTGATGTATCCACAGAGCCACCAGAAAATCAGCTTGACTTGAAATAATCTTTTTTTTTTTTTTACCTTTCCCTAAAATATAATCCTTTAAGGAATAAACTATAATAGATTCTAGTCTGGAATAGATTTGATGTGGGATTAAAAAAGGGATGATATTGGGATTCTGCCCTATCTTTCACTAAGTGACAAAACCCTAACCCTCATTCCACTGTTAGTTTAATTCTTCAAAATAAAGGATGTTATTTTATGTTTTTTAAATCAACTGAAAAGTATGTCACTGAATAATTTCTAGATTTTCATTATTTTTCACACACCGTATTGAGTTGTTACTAGTGCTCTACTCTATTACAGACACACAGAATAATATGATCCACCCCACCTCCATGTCCTGAAAACATAGTTGATGGGATTATACCATTCAGTTCTTTTACACAAAACAACCCACATTCTGGCTAGGTCTCTTATTTCATGGGAGAACTCGAACTCAATGGAACTTCATATTTTCTTCATGAGATATTTCTGGTTTTGTTTTTATCTTACTGTATTTATTAGATATATATCCTGCCTTTTCTCTGAAAGTCCAAGATGGCCTAGGTTCCTTTATCAATTTTTTCCCTCAGCAACAACCCTGTGGGTAAAACTTGAGCTGAGTGATAAAGAGTAACTGAGACAAAGTTACCTAGTGAACTTCTATGCCCAGGAATACAGTTGATTGGACTTGACTTGTTCTTCCTCATCTTAAACCAACGAGGAATCTCAGACTAATGAGAATTACTTGTGGAGAAGCTTTATATATGGATCTCCTAACCTTCATAGGACTGTTTCATATAGCTCCTGAATGTAGCTTCCAGTAAAGACTGGAATGCAATTGTTAAGTGAAGACTTAACTTCTGGGGAATATTTCAACATTTTCATGTCAATATCATTAGTGCGCAATAACCTTGGCATGGAGAATTAACATACAAAGATCCTTCCACATGGCTACTACCTTTCAAATTTTTCAAAATAAGCACATAAGGTAACCGCAAAAATCACTGCCACATGATACAAAAGGTCTGTTGGCTTTTATCTTCAGGATACACTCTTCATGAAATCTTTATATTTATTAGTATACAATGATATATAGCAATATAACAATGTTCTCCTATAAACAGGAATAGATACACTTTTAGTTCATTGCATTTGAATCAAACCATCTATGGAAAATTTTCCAAATACTTGTAACAACAGTTATACCAAACTCCTTAATTCTTTTCATACCTACATTTTCTATCCTCGTTATTACACAGAACCCCATTACCATCTATATTTAATTGCATGTAGGTATTAAGAAGCCTTTTTTAAAAAAAAGTAAAGTGATTTTTAATAGATCTTGTATATTTTTAAATATCACACTATTCCATAGAGAGGAGCTTACATAATAAATATTACATTAAAAAAATATTCACATTTATAACATTAATATGCTGAGCATATGTTACAGATGCAGGCTGATCCTTTCAAGTAAACTGACAGGCATACTACAAAAGTCCTTTCAGATTCACATTCCCCATTTATTCCTGTTCTGGTTCAAATGTACTAATAATGCAATACCCAGAGAGCAACATAATGATCCAGGACAGAAGCCCTTTCAAAAAGATCAGTTTTAAATAGGGAAACTGGAGTGGGGAGTTATCAGGTTCTTTCCCCCCCCTCCAAATGGAATTAAACATTGGTTTCTTTGAATATAAACAAGAATTTACACTCTTCCATAAGAAAAGGACATTTTTAGTTCTACATGCAAGTCACATACAAAAGGAGATTATGCACTTTGTAATATTGCCAGTGCTAATTAGCTAAACTCCCTTTTGGTATTCAGTACAGCACCTCTTTTAAAAATACATGCCAAAGTGCAACATACTAAGCCAGTGTTTCTCAACCTCAGTGACTTTTAGATGGGTAGACTAAATGTTCCAGAATTCCCTGGTCAGCGTGTTGTTGAGGTTGAGAAGCACTGTACACACAGGTAATCCTGGTAATGCTATATACGTGGACTTTCAAAAAGTCTTGGATAATCTTCCTTATCAAAAGCTCTTGAACAATTTTAGCAATCAGTGGATAAGGTGCAATGTGTCTTTACTGGTATTTTTTTAAAGGATAATTTTCTCAGTAGGGGAAAGACTGTGTCGGGATTATACATTAATCACATTTATAAAGGCTACAGATTTAGGGCTACACGGTTTGCAGAAGATTCTAAATTATTCTGAGTGGTAAAAAACAGATCTGATTGTGAAGAGCTAAAGAAAGATCTCTTCCAGCTGTGGAATGGTCAACCCAATGGCAAATGTGATTTAATCTAAGTGCAAAGTGATACACATTGGAACAACAAATGCCCTATGAGATAGGTGGGAGGGAGAGGTGTGAGAGAGAGATGAGAGAGATGAGGTGTGTGTGTGTGTGTGTGTGTGTGTGTGTGTGTGAGAGAGAGAGAGAGAGAGAGAGACAGAGAGAGGGAGGTAGGAGAGGGAGAGAGGGACAGAGACAGAGACAGAGAGACAGAGAGACAGAGAGAGAGAGAGAGAATGAGAGAGCGGGGAGAGGGAGAGAGAGAGAGAGAAGAGAGAGATGAGAATTGTGAGAGAGGGGAAGAATGTGAGAATCTAATCAGGAATTTGCAGTCCCAAAGTTGCCATAAGTAACTTTTCCCAAACTGCTACTCTCCAGATAAACTGAATTACAAGACCCAAGTCTACATGACTATATTGTTTGGGAGAAGGGGTTTGTTTTGTTTTGTGTTGTTTTGCTTTGCTTCTCTTTATATAAAAAAATGTTGATAATGGAAAGCTTTTCTTAAAGGAGGCAAAAAGTATCTCAATAGATCCTCTGAGAAAGAAAATCTAAAAGGGACTGAATCTATTGTTCTCTCTAGGAAAGTAAAGGATTACCTTATCTTAGTGTGTATGTGGGCTGGGGTACTCCATGACTTTTCACACTGCCTCCAAACATATTTTTAAATGAAATATGTGAACTATTTCAAATATCAACCAGCTGTAAATAATATGAAAACCTAGTCCCTAAGCATTTGGATCTTTTACTTAAGGACTCTGCAGTATCACTACAAATTTATTGCTAGCTAGTAATAGCATTCTGCAAAATATATGCCCAGGAAACATGTTGCCAATTGAATCAGAATATTAATTGCACTCAATAGACAGATTTAAGTCCATATCCTAATGGAAAGTTTGATTTGTAAATTAGATACTTCTTTATCCAAATAAATGAGCTAAATAGAGCCAACAGACAAAGAAATAATTCCCAGCCACTGTTTACATTTGAATTTCCCTCATGTGTCTTTTTGTAGAATTTCTGGGCAATGACACCATCCAGCATCTTGTTTCACACACATTTTAACTTGTTCTCGTCTATTACCCAGTGAAAGTGGCTCCTTCTGCAATGATAAATTGCTCCAAGCTGTTTTTTGCAGGTGTGTGTTCCACTGTGAGGCAATGAAGAGTAACCAGGGGATTACAATACAGAGAACTCAATGTGTATATTCCTATCACAACTTTTGTTTTCAAAGCATTCAGGGAACACAGAAAGTTATTTTGCCACATGCTAATTGAGTTTGTCCATGATCAATGTAAAAATTGGTATTTCAGCATTGCTTTTGAGCAGAATACAAGATTTCTCAAAAATTCCTTTTATTCTTGTGTTCATTTTACTGCGACTGCTTTTTAAAAGATTGATTAAAAATATTAATCCACAACCATAAATTCTAGGTCGCCCTACACCAGCTTGTTAAAGATTTTTAAAAGGCTGAGAAGATCTTTATCTATCTTGTAAATACTAATAAAAATGTTAATAATGCCATCACTTTTGGAGGTGAAGAGGAAAAGGAAATTATGAATGTTAGCCAGATTATGCTTGTGACTGGCATTTATTCTGCTGTGCATGGATGCCAGGCAGCTTCTGGAAAATTTTACTACTTATTATCAAAAAGAACAGAAATATTTTGTTAGCAACATCCAGTTGGGATAGAAAGAAATGGTTGCTTTCCAAATGCTTGGACTTTAATGCCCATCAGCTACAAAAAGCATGGAAAGCAGCAGGAGATTGTGGAAGCTGTAATTCAAAACAATTGAAAGGTACCAAGGTTGCCCTGCTCCGATAAGACAATTGCTAAGCTTCTTAATACTTATCAATCCTTATGTCTTGCCACAGGCATTTTTGGTTAATGGGTTGGTATTAGACTTTTGCGCAGACAGCCTCAAGAAACAAGCTAGCAACAAAGTTTTATAAGGTCAGCTTATTGCCCCCAACAATCTGGGTCCTCAATTTACCGACCTCGGAAGGATGGAAGGATGAGTCAACCTTGAGCCTGGTGAGATTTGAAGACCCTTGCCTTAAGGTTAGAACTCTTCAGTTCAAATTAAGAAAGAACTTTTAAAGTTACTTCTATCCACTATGACATCAGAAAGTACTAAATTCAGGGGTCCTATTCTACAGTTGTTTTGCTCATTTTGCTAGGATCCTTATATAAGGGATTTTAAAGTTCTTAACTACCTGGCTTTGCACATCACCAGGGCACTACATCCCCACACTGCAGGTTGTACCATTAACTTGACAACAAAGGATCCTAAAATATACACTTCTGGCAAAACTTTCTCTTACCCCCAGAGCTTTGGATTATTCCTGATCTTCGTTCCTTCCGCCATGCCCTGAAGATGTGGCTTTTTCAGCAAGCCAGTCTGGTTTAATTTTAATTGACATTTGAATTTTAATTGATGTTCTAATTTTAAATTTTAATTGTTAATTTTATCTCTATTGGTTTATTGGGTTTCTCTTATTTAATAGCTTTTTAAAAAAATTGTATTTGTCTGTTGTTATGGTTGTGAGCCACCCTGAATCCTCAGGGAGAAGGGCAGCATATAAGTCCAATAAAACCTAAACCAAACCTAAATGGATAATTCTTCGAAGTAGGAGGGTAAAAGAAAAGTAGAGAGAATTATATTTCATGGAATATTTTAGTTCAAGGGTCTTCAAACTTGGCAAGTTTAAGACTTGTGGACTTAAACTCCCAGAATTCCTAAGCTAACATGACTGGAGGGGGAATTTAAGTCCACAAGTCTAAAAGCTGTCAAGTTTGAAGACCCCTGTTCTAGTTAAATGGAAAGCATTGATGTATGTCTACAGGAAAATAGGAATTTGCCATACACTAGGTCAAAGCAAAGATGCTTCATTTTCATTTAATGAGTTATGAAGCCAGACTTTATGGCTCAAGCCATGATTAATAGTTTAGCATGCTGCACAAACCCATGAAGCTAATTCAATAAACATATTGTTATGCAAACTTAGTTCACTGCAGCGTGTGAATACTATTTATTCAGTTAGTCCAACATTGTCTGGCACTAGTCTCCCTTTGTGCAACTATCCTTCCTGTCTTCAGATTCCAAATCTTTTCCACTGGAAATACCAGATATTAAATCTTGAGCTTTCTCTATACTGTACTATAGAAAGACAGCCATATTATTCTTTGGTAGCCAAAAATCAGGAAGACTCTTGTTGCACCTTTCCTGACTGACAAATTGTATTAAGACATTTTTTGGACCATAAGATGCACCTGACCATAAGACGCACCCAGTTTTTAGAGCAGGAAAACAAGAAAAAAATATTTTGAACCAAATAGTACCGGTACACTAAAATATTTAGCTCCATGGTTCTGAGAGTGCTTGCCCCCGCTCGTGCATGCACTGGACAGCATTCGGACCATAAGATGCACCCTCATTTCCCCCCCACTTTGGGGTGGGGGGAAAGTGAGTCTTATGGTCCAAAATTTACGGTAAGCTTTTGTGAACTACAGCTCATTGCACCAGATGCAAGGGAAATGCTACATCAGGGGTATCAAACCCACACCCTGCAGGCTGGATGCATCACATGCTGGCACACCCAACCCCAGTTTAGCAAAGGGGGAAAATATGCTACATTGATGTAAGATTTATACTGGGATGAGATTCTGGAGATAAAGTGAGCTCTTGCTCACAAAATGTATCTCTTTTAGTACTATTTGCTAGTCTAAAATGTACAAGCAAACTGTCCTGATTTTCGATGTGGACCTGTAAAATTTCTAAAAATACACAAAATTTTAAAAGGTAAGGATAAAAGATTTCTGTAATTTGAACCTGACTTCTAGAAACTCTATAGCAGCGGTTCTCAACCTGTGGGTCGCGACCCCTTTGGGGGTCACCTGACCCCTTCATGGGGGTCATGGACCCATGCTGCTGCTGCCGCCGCCCTCCTCCTCGTCCAGCTTTCAACACACACACACACGCTAGCCTGGGGGACGGAGAGAGCTCGAGCGAGTACTGAGCAGACTGCGGGAGGAGACAAACCATGCCTCCTTCTTTCGGAGCCTCCTTCTTTCGGAGGGCTCCAACTAGCTCTCCTCCTCTCACCTCATTAGCCAGCCTGCCAGCAGGA
>JANHFR010005495.1:44269-55469 GCA_032468015.1 Mimophis mahfalensis
GGAGTCTTCTCCAGCACCAGAGTTCAAAGGCCTCAATTCTTTGACACTCAGCCTTCCTTATGGTCCAACTTTCACAGTCATACATTGCAACTGGGAAAACCATTGCCTTGACTATACGCACTTTTGTTGGCAGGGTGCGTATTTCTTAGAAACTCTTTGGAAACTTGGAGGCAGTGTGAACATGCAAATGTGAACATCTTCCACTGACTGATGGTCTTCAGAGAGCTGTGGTGGTGCAGTGGTTAGAATGTGTAAGTACTGCAGGCTGATGCTGCTGACTGCCGGCTGCCAGCAGTTCAGCAGTTTGGGTCTCACCAGGTCAAGGTTGACTCAGCGTTCCATCCTTCTGAGGTCAATAGAATGAGGAGGCAGATTGTTGGGGGCAATATGCTGACTCTGTAAACCACTTAGAGAGTGTTGTAAAGCACCATGAAGTGGTATATAAATCTAAGTGCTATTGCTATTGCTATTCAGCTTGCATACACCTGAAGTATTTTCTTCGGTAATGCTATTCATCTGCCAGTGGATGACATTAGAACTCAGATGCAAAACGATTAAGAATCAGAGATTAGGTGCAGGTAGTCCTTCATTAATTACAATAATTGGGACCAGCAAGTCTGTCCTTAAGCAACACAGTCATAAGGTGAGAAGTCATGTGACCACACTGACAGCAACTGCAGCAGTTCCAGTTGAGATGGGCAGGTAAATCCTGCAAGATTGTCATCACCATTTGCAACTTCCTGCCGTATTCCCCATTGATTTTGCTTGTCAGAAGCTGGCAGATCAGGTCACCAACTCTAATCATGTGATCATGGGCTGTTGTGAGCCAGTTGCCAAGTGACGAAACATGAAGTTGCTTCTGCAACTACACTCTAACAGCTACAACTACAAGGACCAGTTGCAAATCTTTATTCAGCATCATTGAAACTTCATATGGTCACTGAATAAGGTTACCTGTAGAGAAGGGTACCCAACCACCGATTCACAGCCTGCTGCCAGGCTGCATCCTATTGGGAATTCCACAACAATTCCATGTTTTTGTTTGTTTCTTTCATATATGCAGAACAGCCAGTAGCAGGGGTGGGTTCCAGCTGGTTCAGTCAGGTTCACGCGAACCAGTTGTTAAGAGCTCAGCTGGATCGTGGAACCAGAAAATGGATGGATCGTGGAACCAGAAAATGCATGCACGAAGGCTCTGGGAGGGCAAAAACCGGCCCTCCCAGAGTCTCAAAACGGGTGTGGGGGGGACTCAAACCTCCTGGCAGCTGCGAGAGGCCCAACACAGAGCCCTTTGCAGCTGCTGGGAGGCGTGGGGGGGGGCGTTTTCGCCTTCCGCAGCCTCCAAGGCTTTACCTGGAGACTGGGGAAGGTGAAAACGTCCACCCACCAGCCTCCAAGGGATTAGTTTTAATAGATTTTTCAGGACTGGGTGGGCGTGGATAGGTGGTCATGTGACTGGGGTGGCCCACCCTGTCACATGACCACTTAGCCACGCCTACGAGTCACATGACCACCTAACCATAGTCACCCAGTCATATGACCACCTAGCCACCCCCACTAAGCCACGCCCACAGAACCAGTTGTTAACAAATTTGAAACCCACCCCTGGCCGGTAGGTACTGAAAGGTGTATTTTCTGTATATTTTGTCTATTTAGTGTAAAAACAGATTAGCCAAAAATCTATAAAATACACCCAAAAGTATTCAAGGACCAAAATCTTTGTTGTCCAGTGATTTTAAACATGTGAGAAACAGTGGAAAAGTCTAGAAAGTGTGAAATGTAATAAGCCCGGTCTTACTAACTCCTTTATATATTAATTGCTTTGAGTCAATGTCCGTATAGGACTCTCATAATTAGAAGTTTTTTTTAAAAAAAGCCTATTTCATCTTGAAGATTATATGCTGAGTAGATAGGCATGAGCTGCTTACCTTACCTATCTTGAGTTGAAAGATATTTAGAAATTATAATTGTGTAGTTGTGATATATCCACTTGGATTTCTTAATAAAAGAAATGGGCTCCTTATTGGGCTCTTCTAAAACATGTGTCTTATTATAAAATATGGACATTGCTCTTGATTTCCCACATATTGCTTCATTTTCACCTTTGGCATCTATCAACTTTAAGAAATGTGAGAAGAACCACTGTAGATTTTATCAGCAAGATAGTGTAAATTTTTCTATCACTGTGAAATTGCCATAAAATAAACCTGAAGATATGCACTCAAAGTTTCTGATTAGCTTTAACAAAGTGAGATTTCAGAGTTGAATAATTTTTCTTATGGTAGGGTTTTGCATGCAAAATGAAAACTTTTTTTCAGATGGAATAGGCTGTATCATAGAAGTAACTGTAGAAAATTGGTTCATCAAAAAGATTCTGATTTTGTTCTTTCTTGTTAACTTTACTACTTGCAAGACCTTTTTTTCCTTGTTTAACTTCAAAACATGAAACTAGTGTTTCAGATCAGATTGTTGATTTTTATGATCCATTTCTTACGCAAATGTTTTGGTGACTGGCTTAACAAGCTAAGAATTCATCACGGTTTTCTGTTTATATGACAAAACATAATAGTTACGGCAAAAAAAAAAAATGCTGGATCATACCTTTGTTTCTGGCCTAATTCCAAGAGTTTCTGTACATCGCTTTTTGCTGATTCCTCATCATTTTTCAAAGACTGATAACAAAAGGAAGAAACCATGTGTTACCAAGGAACTCCCTGAAAATTTTCACTACTAAATTTATCCAGTGTGACTTTTTGTATTAAAGGCTATATGTGAAAAGTATGACAGGAAAAAAAGTAAGGATGATATAACTTTGTTCTTCTATTGCCAAGTCTTAACAACATGATCAAACAAATTGGGTGCTTCATAAGGCAGAAGTTGGTTTAACATGAACCTGAATGTGAAATTCACTCAAATATCAGTATACACAATATAACTGTAGGCTACCCAGAGTAATTAACTGAGATGGGTAGTTCCAGAAATAGAATAAATAAATTAGGCAAAAGTTTAGTTGTTATCATCATGCTTGGTGGACCTAATCATGTTCTC
The DNA here is from genome assembly GCA_032468015.1 of Mimophis mahfalensis. NCBI lineage: Eukaryota > Metazoa > Chordata > Lepidosauria > Squamata > Mimophis > Mimophis mahfalensis. Next base: position 47,318 of record JANHFR010005495.1, read on the forward strand.
CCAGCCTAATATTATGATACATTCCCCCACCAGACCAATATTATGTTGTACTTTTTACCCACACAACCAGTTGGATTTAAGACAGAAAATAAGACTTGGCTCGTATCCCTTTCTTTCCTCACAGAGCAAGCTATTAAGAATGAAAAATGAAATATTAAAAGTGCTTTTATCTTTGGATTCCTGTCTTCTCCATTTCTTTGACTTTCATTCATCACTGAACCACAAACGGAGGAAGGGTTGCATAAGCCTTCTCCAAATGAGCTATTTATTCCCTGCTAGAAGTTTAATTGGTAGGAAGAACTGGGAATTGAGCATACCACGTTTAGGAGGTTGTTTTTTTTTGTTTTTGTTTTTTTTAAAAAAGGCTGCTGGTGTTCAGAAAGGAACAATAATTAGAAAAGAAAACAGAAGGATCGAAGTTCTTTTGCCTTCTAAATCTTGAAACCTTCCACTATTTTTATATTAATATTCACTTTAAAAGATTACATAATTCTACAAAAGAGTTAAAAAGGGGAGCTGATGTGAATGAATAGGCAAGCTCCCATTCAAAATTCTTTCCTCCTCTGTCTCTTGTGGAGAGAGGTCTGAAGAGAGGGGTAAGTACCTAAGTCATGCTTGCTTGAATATAATCAGAAAAGATTTCATGCCATAAATCCATCCAAGAAGACAGAATTACAGATCACACAGTGTCATTTCTACTGACGCTTCAGAAGAACCCCACAGTGAAGAGGAATGGCAGGAAAAGCAATGGTATCTTTGTCCACATCCCATGTCCACATTTTACCCTCATGTGAGCTGAATAAATAATATCACAACGCTAATATCAAATGCATTTTACAGCTATGGTGGAGGAGGAGGAAAGGCATAAATTCTGACCTGAAGGTTTACTTTAATTCCCTCAAGCTCTTTGGATGTCTTTGACAGCTGGCGAAGTATGTTGCTTCTTTCTTTAAAGACTTCTTTAAGTTGCCTTTCCAGCTCTTCATAGCCCTGTCTAACACATTAAAAAACAGCAGTGAGATTGTCTCAAAATAACTGAAGCAGCACAAATACAACTGGAATTACATCTCGGTTTGATTACCGCAGTACTAAAAGAGTGACCAAAAAGAGGATTATTTGTTATTTTTGTTTTTAGTCCATGATCTAAACATCAACAGCCAAACCCTCATTGGGTTTGGACAGCAGCCTTATTATCATTAGGCTTTTGTAATATACTATTTTCATCAAAAATCTGCTTATTCTAACCAGTATCTGTGAGGCAATATTTAAAATTCAACTAATGTTACCTTTTGGAGTGACTTTAATATTGAAAATAAAAAAAGAAGAAAAATAAGCATCGGGAAAAGTATTCAACTCAACTGCCTTATATACACATGCCCTGAGCCTATTCTTTTTCTCTACAAAAGAAATCAATAGCAAAAATACATTCAAAGCTAGGAAAATTAGCACAATTCAGTTCTGAATCTGGAGTCAATATCCACAGAAGAGAAAATAGGGATGATGATGATGGTGATGATGATGATGATTTAATAGTTTGAGAAAGCCAGAACAAAGGGGGAATGAATTGTTAAAATATCCTTTGTGCTGAAAATTGAAAGCTATTTCCCCTGAATGTAACTGAATGATATTACTGCAATTATAAGAAAGAAATAAGTTTCAAACAATGCACTCTTCTGTGGATTCCAAAGCATCAGTAATAAATATGAAGTAACCAGAGAGTAGAGAAAAACTTGCATGCTGATGTAATCTGGAATTAGTCCTTCTGTCATCAAAGCTGAAACAGACAATAAATTCTGAACTCGTGACAAGAAAAAAGAACTTATTACCTCCAATCTTAAGTTACTTATTCATGAATTAATAGACTTAGGTGATGATGTGACTAGGTCATTTCAATCTTATCACACTCCTAGCTTTGAATGTATTTTTGCTATTAAATGGACACAAAGTTGACTTCACTTGTGAAATATAAGAAAACTGTATCTTTCAATCACTGTTCTTGCATTATTCAATGGTTTTACAGATGATATGTATATGTATGTTATGACAAAACAGACAAGAAGTTCATCAACATTAATAAGAGATTTTCTCTGTATGTTCAGCTTAATATTTTAAACTTATATAAAGCACTAAAGTAGCCACAGGAATGTCTATGGAGATTCTCAATCATCCAGGTCACATTTGTTCCAAAGATGCTTTTTCAAGAGGCAACTGGACTTTCTTGTTTTTCCTTGAAAACATTTCACTTTTCATCCAAGAAGCTTCTTTAGCTCTGACTAGATGGTGGGGAATGGAAGGATTTATACTTCTTGCCTCTTGAAAAACCACCTGTGGGATAAGTCATAGGAATAAAACAATGTTCACTGCTAAATATATTTCTTTGGCAATGAGAACAACTATGTTAACAAGTAGCATAACATCTGTGAAAAGGAGTGTGTACAATAATGGCCATAGTGGCCATCTATGGCCATGTATATTCCTGGAAATACCCTTGTGCGGGAGGCAGACGTGAAGCAAAATGTTGGAAGTAATGTAAGATTTCTTGGACCTCAGACAATGAACATGTCGAACCAGGTAATGAAACCAGGTCTTTTGCCCAGTGTCCTACCCTGTCACTTTCTAGGTTTAGACTTTGGCTCAGAAGTTGGTCTTTATTGCACCATAGAAATGCCCAGAGTTCATTTTGATTCTTTACTAAGTTTATTGTTTAAAGGATTCTTGTTAGAATATGAATGCCTGCAAAGTTCTGATCTCATAACCAAAGACTTGGTAATTCAAGTGGAAGCTATATATTGGGGCAGTATAAATCAATTGCAGTTCAATTCCAATTTGAGTTTCAAAGAGGCATGAGTCAGTTTGAATTTATGATTTGAAAATCAAGAATAAATTGATCTGATGTAAATCGCTACAAGATTTCAGTTTAAAAAGATTTACCATACGCAGCTGTTTCATTTTTTTATTTTTATTTTTTGCAGAATAGGATGAAAATAGCAAGGAGAATAAACTTTACGGGGAGCTTAGAGTCAAGATCAATGCCAACTTTTCACTTAATATTTTTCAAATGGTTTTTTTCCCCCCAATATTGTTTTAGTATAGTTATTTTGCAAAGAGATAGTAAAAATGTTCTTTTTTTTTGTTTGTTTGCCTTCCTGGGATTTGGGAAATAATGAAAAATAAAACTGATGTGTCCTTGTAGAGTGGTATAATTTGTTATTTCTGATCACTGCCCTTTCTTCCATGTCAAGCAGGATTGGTATAACTGGTGGGGAAGTTTGCTCTCTTATGAGCAGGATATCCTTATCACAGTTTTAAAGCAGGATGTCCACCTTAACAAATCATGTTGGTAAAGCTTGACTTCTTCTGAAACCAGGAATTGGAAGAACTATTGTACTTGCCCTTGTGGAGCATTGCAGCTTTGCTTTCTCTGTTCATTGGGGTCCCATAGATGCTAGGAAACCTGCCATAGCTGATTGCTAAGTTTGGCCTTTCCTGTAAAGGGATTTCCTTATCATTTACAGGATTCAGTTGTGTCAGATTTTGGACAGACAGTAATATTCTGTGTTTGTTAATTAGCCCAAGAAGCAGAATTGGTTTTGCAAAAGAAGATACTATGTCCTACTATAGATAAAGAAGTTACCAGAGAAGAATTGGCATTTGTAGCCTTGCCTTCCTCTATTTTTGCTTGTAAACATTTAAATCAGTGATTGTGATTGTTGACATAGCACTCATTCACTCATTGTTAGAAGATTTAAATCTGCCTCAGTTATGAAGAACAGAGAAGCAGAGTTTGACCCAAGAGTTAATCTGGGCAACATTTAGAGTTCTGAGAGCTGAATTAAACTGCATTGTTAATTGCATTAGTAGATCAGCATGGAAGCAGCAGTGCCTATGGGTGTATGTATCACAATGGTCAAGATAGCAAAAAGGGCAATCCTGCCTGTTTTCTCTCACACATTCACACATATACGTGTACACCCTAGACACTGCTGCATCGAGCATTACATTCCATTAGCACAAGAGTTAATAAAGCTAAGGATTATGTGGCCTACATTAAGGAAATTGAGGGTTGAGAGAGTGAATGACATCCAAAGCAGCATTAATCCCCACCCCATTCTAAACCTCTAGAAGAAAAACATTTCATAAGATGATAAAATTGACCACATACATATAGCAATAGCACTTAGCAAGAGAACTTAGCCATGGAACAATGGCTGATGACTTCTTTCTATCAGTCCATGATAGAAAGTGTCCTTACATACTGTATAACAGTATGGTATGCTGGTTTAACAGCCACAGACAGGAAAGCACTACAGAGAGTGACTAATTCAGCACAAGAAACCATTGGTTGCACCCTAACACCACTGGATGACATCACCAAACTTAGGTATGATTCACACCCTGGCCGGTGTCTCTTTTCACTTTTACCATCAGGAAGAAGACACAGAAGTATAGCCAGCCTTAGAAACAGGTTTAAAAACAGCTTCTACCCATGGGCTGTCAGACCCCCTAAACACAATACAGCACCACAAACACATTTATATGTTGAATTTCACTGGTGCCAGTATAGTGTGTAATATGTATATGATATCATGATATCAGATCATATACCAGAGTAATATACATGTGGCACAGAATATGATGTACATATGGAAATGTATGACTAGTTTTTTTCATACTCATATAAGATTATTCTTTATATTATTCATGCTGTTTTGTATTCTTGTATGGACTGCACCAGTAGAGGCTAAACCAATTTTGTTGTATACATGATGTACAATGACAATAAAGGCTTTGAACTATATATTTCTTCACAGTGCTTCACAGCCCTCTCTAAGCGGTTTACAGAGTCAACATATTGCCCCCAACAATCTAGGCCCTCATTTTACCCACTTCGGATGGATAGAAGGCTGAGTCAAACTTGAGCCTGGTGAGACCTGAACTGCTAAACTGCTAGCATCTGGTAATCAGCAGAAGGATTCTGCAGTACTGCATTCTAACCACTGCACCACAGTGACTCTTTATTGTTTATTTATTTGTTTATTGAATTTATATTGTGAACCGCCCTGAGTCCTTCGGAAGATAGGGCGGCATAGAAATTCCATTAATAAATAAGTAAAATAAAATAAATAAATAAATATTGCTGCCTATTCACCCATGGTGATTCAAAGCAGCTTACAGAATACAAAACCATATTTAAAATAAAACTAATAAAACTAAAATAAAACTAATAAAAACTAACAAAAGGAATCAGATAAATTGATATAGTACAATATAACAAAATCACTCCACAACTCCCACCCCCCACCCCAGTGACAGCAGATCACATGATCCATTTAATGGGCTTCATCCCACTCTCTTCCTTGTGCACTCTCGTTATATGGAAATAGAGTTATAATACTGTGTAATGTCTTTAGAAATCTTAACAGTAGAAGAAAAACCACCAGATCTATGATTCATTTCAAATTTCTACAAAGATTTTCAGAGACCTCTGATTCAACTTAAGTGTTCCTACTCTTATTCAAACATTTGGTTTGGAATGATACTTCCAGAGTTTTGTTGATGCAAAATGTCCTTTGTATCTGTCCACAAACCTTGTATCATTTCATTTCATTTATATCCCCATATAAACCTAGCTAAAATAATACTGAATCCTTCAGCTAGCACAAAAACAATAAGCAAAACACCACCTTTTTAAAAAAAAATTGTATTCATTGCTAAACATTAAACAGCCACCACCAGAAAGGGATATGTTTTTTTTTACAGCAAAACTCCACAGATGGCTATTTCTATCACAAGACTAGTTTTTGCTTATGCCTCAGAGAGCATCAGTAATAAATCATTAAAATCCTTGATGCTGTGAGACTCCATGCCATTTTACCAGCATGTGACCCATAAAAAATGCTTATAAATAATTGTCTGTTTCAGTAAACACAACAAGAACTTTCTGAACTTTTCCTTTTGTACTTCTTACATGTTTCTAAGTACCCATACAGGACTACTGTTAAAAACAAACAAACAAACAAACCTCATTTTAGTGGGTTTTTAAAAAAAATATTCAACCAAGTCCAGTTATTATTCAACCAAGAGCCTCAGTGGTGCAGCGGACTAAGTGCTTGCACTTAGCTGCCAGCTGCCTGCAATTAGTGCAAGTTCTAATCTCACCAGGCTCAAGGTTGGCTCAGACTTCCATCCGTCTGGGGTAGGTAAACTGAGGACCCAGATTGTTGGGGGGCAATAAGTTGACTCTGTAAGTCAACAAGCTGACTTTGTAAAACATCGCTTGGAGGGCCCGAAAGCCCTAACAAGCTGGTCTATACAAAGAATGAAGGCAATTGCTATAGTGCATTGTAAGCTGCCCTGAGTCTCTGGAGAAGGGTGGCATATAAATGGAATTTTTTTAAAAAAAAGTTCAATAATTTTCTGCTTCTACAATATGTCTTTCTCCACATACTGTCCAGGGAACTTGGGATTGTCTGAAAGCTTATCAGAGGTTCTTCAAGGAGTTCAGATCAGGTTTCATGAATTATTTCTCCACATTATTGATCTTGGCATACCATGTTCACTTGCACTAGAAGTAGAAAAGTCTTATTTGTATTAAACAGCGCATGCCTACAGTTACAATGTGTTTTAATAAATGATAGGTGGGCTACAGCAGGAGAAGGACAGACACAAAGGACAGTATTGTCTTTTTTCTCTTCCAAGCAACAGATCAGGAAAGAGGCAGAGGTTTCTTCACTAGACAGATTTTTTAACTAGCCCTTTGGAAGGAACATTTGCCAAACAAGTTTTGATATCAAATCAAGAACTATTGAAGTTAATTTGAGAGCGTCAGGTTATTCACCCTTAGATACAGTGCCATTTGCAAGAAGTGGTAGTCGCAAACAAAACAAAACCAAACCCTGAGAAGACACTTGGAAGGAGTGGGGTTTTGATCATGAGGTCACATGATCAAAGCCATACTGTTTTTTTGAAGCTCCATTCCCATCTCCAGTCACATCCAGCCTGACTGACACAGATAGCAATGGCAATTTTGTGAAATATTCTCAGGGTTTCAGAGGTGTACAATGAGTAGTCTAGAATTTATCCTAAGCAGCAATCCTTAGAAATACTTTCAAAGATCAGAATCTTGTGGATTCTGAGGACTCTCACTCAGTACCAAATATGTCCCCTAATTATGGACTGTGGAAAATATTATGGTGAAATGGCCACTAAGAACAAGGAATAAAATAAATGTTGAATAAGCCTAGAAGGTTCTTAGGAAATGAAAAGATAGTCAAACTATCTGTGTCACATAAAAGAGGAAGGCATTTATTCTGACATAAGTTTCATGATTCATATCATCAAATGAATAGAAAAGAATACATATGAAGTGCTGATTGTGTGGATTAGAGAAATGAAGATTGAAACTAAAATATTAAACCCAAATTTGAATCTTGCAGTTAATTCTTTGGAACTTATATCTAGCAAAGCACAGTTGTATGAGCAAACCACAATAGACAACAGTGGCCAGAGACAGATGTAGTATATATCAGGAATTTCTAATTAAAACCACTTCAAATTTGAAATAGTCTGATCTCAGAAACAGCTCAATTTGAGTTAGAGAATATCTTGTATTACCCATTACTTCTCAGGCCAGCTTATTCCACACTCAGAACAACTGTTTAGCATTCAAAATGGGACAATTTGAACCCCAGATGAGATATTTTGAATTTGAAATAATTAAAATTCAAAATGTTGCATATATCCCTGGACAGAAGTGTAAAGTCCTACCCCAACCAAAAAGGATAAGTAAAGTTTATTAAAGAAGGAAGATAACTCTGTATCTGAGCTTTCTGCCCTCATGACAATGGAAAAATAATAGGGAATCATTCTATTCATATGTGGAAAATGCTCTGGTAAGGAAACCCTAAGAATGCCAGTCTTTGATTTGGAAAAAAATGGGGAATAAAAGCAAGAAATTTTTCCTTTATTTTAATAGTTAATGGTATAAAATATGCAAAAAGTCAACTTTTCTAAAGCTGCATCCTCAAAACAAATAGTGAAATTGATGGAAAATTAAACAAGGGCTTGCAAATTAAAAGATTATCTACAGTTCCAAAACAAACTACCACAGAAGCTTATGATATTGGGGGGGGGGGGGGACTTCTTTATCATG